>PITA01020061.1:0-35907 GCA_004023965.1 Spilogale gracilis | reverse complement strand
ATGTAGCTGAGTGGTAATATGATTCATATCAAATTTTGTCAAGTATTCTTTTGATACAGACATGGATTACATATATTAAGAAAAAGACAACATAATACAAAATCACATAAAAGTGAAACTGAAAGCTAAAAAAAAGCTTGAAAATATCCCAAAACAGCTGTTAAATATTTGCAATTTAATTTGCTTATTATCCAAAGAGCTTTATCAAAGCAGAGAAAAGGATAAAAAAATAGTGGCAGAAAAAAAATTAGTAAGACCATAATAATTGGGTTTAATTGCTGTATTTTAAATATTTACATTAGATATTAATTCTAAAAAGATTTATTTGTAAAGAAATAAAATAGCTATAACTAAAATTCTGTTGGCAGGGGGACTGGGTGGCTCAGCCATTAGGCGTCTGCCTTCAGCTGGGGTCATGATCCCAGAGTCATGGGATCAAGCCCCACATTGGGCTCTCTACTTGGTGGGAATCCTACTTCTCCCTTTCTTACTCTCCCTGCTCTTGTTCCCTCCCTCTCTCACTGTGTCTCTCACTGTAAAATACATAAATAAAATCTTAAAAATTCTTTTGGAATATTCATTTTTTATCTATACAACATTTTTATAGCAGGAACACTCTTGTATACACAATAGAAGTAATTACTCCAATAATTATCTAGTCACTGACTTACTTGCAAATAATTTCTAATCTAAAACTTGCATTACTTAAATTTACAAATTCAAAATTGGGAATGACAAAAATTTTAAGCAATTTTCAGAATAGAAAACTATAGAAATAAAAAATAAAAAAGAATTTCCATTAAAAAATAGGAAAAAAAAATCTATTGGGTAGTCTTTGCTCTACCATCCACACTTGAGTAGTTTTGTCTTCCTTTGCTTGAAGAATTTGTAATAGCCTCCTCTGAAATTGTTACCTTTAAAGGCATTGCTGATTCCCCTCAGGAATCACCCTAATACTTTCTTTGCTTTTAGACATATAACTAGATTCATGTCCCAGCATGCCCAAAAGGCTGAGGTACAAAGTGTGATTTCTTGATGAGTTACATGACTTTTCAAATTTATACAGAAAGAAATCTTGTAATATGTGTGAGAATAAATCTTAGGAATGTGAAATTATGGTAGAAAGAACATAAGGTTGGATCAGGCTAAATTTATGGATATAAACAGAAATTCTAGATGCATTTTTTCAATTCAAGGGTTAGGAAGGGCTCTAATTATTTGGTGGGCTGACACATGCACTCAAGTTAACCTACAGTAAATGAAGTTGAAATCTAGAGCTGCTTTTGTTTATGTAATGAAAGCTATACAGAGACTAATGGATATTGGACTACTGGAACAAAATTATTATATAAGGCCTACTATAATGCCCTGTAAATGTCCAGGGGACACATTTTCTACCATGGTTATTGGAAATAAATTTGTGAGGTGAGCTCCATCATCCTTAAAGAATGATGTGGTTGCTTTCTTCATAGGCCAAAAATTACAGTGGACACTGCTACCATTACCCTGGGATTCCTAAATGCAATAGAAACAATAGAGGGTGAAGAAGGACAAATGGTAGCACTTAATGCCAAGGAAAAGGAATGTGTGGTTATTACACTAGACAAGGGAATCAAAGACCTAATATAGATTATCTGACTTGGAGAGACCTATGACATTAACTATTTTATCATGGTTATGCTATCCCTAGAAAAGAAAAAGATGTTTGATCTACATAATTTCTTCTTATTTTTTTCATAATTTCTTCTTTATAAGCAAAAGATTTCCAGGTCTAGCAAACAGAATTCTAATTTTAATTATCAAAACAGAGATTCATAGCTTTCAATCAATTTCCAGATTTGAACCAGTTTGTGAACTTAGGACCCTTTGAATGAAGGAGAGGTCATGTCCCTTTGAGAAAGGACCCTGGTACACTATCAAAAATGTATTTTGGGGTGCCTGGGTGGTTCAGTCATTAAGCACCTGCCTTCGGCTTAAGTCATGATCCAGGGGTCTTGGGATCGAGCCCCTCCTTGGGCTCCCTTCTCTGCAGGTAGCCTGCTTCTCCCTCTCTCACTTCCCTTGCTTGTGTTCCCTTTCTCACTATGTTTCTCTCTGTCAAATAAATAAATAAAATCTTAAAAAAAATGTATTCTCTTAATCTTACTCTTAGATTTCCCCAAAGAGATTTATAACCATTTACTAGGGTGACTATGCATAGAGAAAAGGTAAATAATCAGAAACATTTGGAATTACTGTACAAATGGCTCTGAACCAACAGTAATTCCTGAAGTCACCAAATATTACTGTTACCCACTTGTCTGAATAGAGTCTTTGGCAGTCAGGTGATAAGTGGAGTTTCAGGTCAGGTCTGTCTTGCAGTGGGCCCATGGGGTCTCCTAATCAACCTGTGGTTGATTACCAGCTTCAGAATGCATAATTGGAACAGACCAGCAATTGGTAGAACCCCACATTGCTTCCCTGACATCAGAGTGAGGGTTATCATGGTGGGAAGGTCCATGAAAACTGCCTCTATCTACAAAAAATAATAAACCAAAAGCAATATTGCATTCCTGACGGGGTTGTGGAGATTAGTGTTAATGTCCAGGATTTGAAAAATGCAAGGATAGTGGTTTCCACCACATCCTCATTCAGCTATTCTCTCTAGCTTATGCACAAAACAGGCAGATCTTAGAGAGTGAGTGTGTATTATTGATAACTCATGAAAGTGTTGACTTATATTGCAGCTGCTGCTCCAAATATAGCTCCTTTCTTTGAACTAGTTAACACATCCTCTGATACTTGATATGAAACTACTTATTTGGAAATGCTTTTCTCTCTATACTTGTTAGTAAAAACCACTTTGACACTAGATATCATGCTGGTATATTACCTTGATGATATGATGCTGATTGTATTTGATGCAGAAATTAGAATCTACCTGTGGTTACTTAGCCAGCTTCAGAATGCATAATTGGAACAGACCAGCAATTGGTAGAACCCCACATTCCATAACTGGAACAGACCAGCGATTGGTATAACCCCCCAATTGGTAGAACCCCATAGATATAATGGTATAAGGCATTTGCATGTCAGAAGATGGGAAAGAAATCCCACAATTCTATTTCAGGATCTTTCCACTTCAGTGAAATTACTAGGTGTTCACTGCTATGGATCATATATTAGGTTTAAGGTGAAAGATTGGTTGTTGCATCTTGCCCTTCCTACCACCATAATATAAACATGATGGAATGGCCCTCTTTAGATTTTGGAAGCAGCATACTCCTCATTTGGGTACTCTACTTTTGTTTCCAGTGGTGCCCAGAATAATTAAGTCTCCACATGCAAATTGCTTTGCCCCTTGGACCACATGATCCCACATATCTGACAATTCTTAAAGTGTTGGTGGCAGATATAAACATGTTTAGAGTCTTTGGTCAGCTCCTATAGTTGAAACTGTGTAGACCATTAGGCTTTTTTTAAATCAAAGACTGCCATCCTCTGCTTATGATTATACACCTTTGGAGGACAAACTTTAGGCTTACTTTAAGGCCTGAGTAGAAGCTTAGTGCTTAACCATGGATCACCAAATTGCCATGGAACCTGAACTGCCAACATAAATTGGGTTTTATCAAACCATAAAGTTGGATGTACACTTCTAATGGGATTATATGACTTTGGGCTTGAACAGGTCCCAAGAGGACAAGGAAGTTGCATGAGAAGTAGCCCAAATGTACACAGCCCCTACTCCTGCTACAGTATCTTCTCTCTCCAAGTCAACATCTCTGGCTTCTTGAAGAGTTCCCTTTGATAAGATAACTGAAAAAAAAATTTAGGCCTTGTTTACAGATACTTCTGCATGATATACTTTCATCACCAAAAAGTGGATGATAATCTCTATCTGGATTTTCCTGAAGACTGTGGTGAAGGTAATATTGTCAGTGCACAGAACTTCAAGCAGTGTGAATAGCTTTTCATTTTGCATGGATGGAGAAATGTATAACATAAAAGTTTATATTTATTCATGGACTATGGCCAATGTTTGACTGAATAGTCAATGACTTGAGAAGAATAATCATAAAATTGATGATAAGCAAATATGGGGAATAAATTTATAGATAGACTTTCTGAATGAGCAAAGAATATGAAGATATTTGCATATCATCTAAATGTTCATCAAAAGGTTATTTTAACAAAGAGTGATTTCTTAATAATGTAAGACTGTATATCCTATTCTACAGATACCAGTCAGCCATACTTCCCTAGTCACTGCTATCATTGTTCAAAAGCCTTATGAACAAGGTGGCCCTGGTGACAGGAATGGAGGCTTTGTATGGACTCCAGAAGTTGGTTTTCTACTAACCAAGGTCAACTTGGCTATAGCCCTGCTAATTGTCCAATCTGCCAGCAGCAGAGACTAACAATGAGTCCTTGACTTAGAGCCATTTCCAGGGGTGAACAGCAAGCTACTTGTTTGCTGGATGGTTACATTGAGTTGCTTCTATCTTGGAAAAGACAGTGCTTTCTTCTAGTGGAATAGATACACTGGATATTACCTTCTGCCAAAACTACCATCCATGGGCTCAGAGAGTGCTTTGTTCATCATTTTGATATTCTAGATTGCTTTTAATTGATCATTTTGCTTCACATTAAAGGCAATGTGGCAATAGGCTCATGAATATAAAGTTTGCTGGTATTATCACACTCTCAATCATGAATACTTGTCTACATTGAATTGGCCTTTTGAAGTCTCAGTTACAACACTAATTTAGGTAGCAATATTTTTCAGAGCTGAAGGACTCTCTTCTGGGTTTCTGTATATGCTTAAATCAGTATCCACTAAATGGTGTTATTTCTTCCATAAAATGATTTACTGATTCAAGAATCAAATAACGAAAAGAGCAGTGACTTTCCTCACTGTCATCCCTAGATAATCCAGGATCAAAATTTTCGTTTCCTTGTCTCTAAGTTTAGGCTATGTTGATCTAGAGGTCTTATTTCAAAAAGGAGGAAAGCTTCCACCAAGAATCATTAATCATCAAGAATCACAAAAATGAAAAAAAAAAAAGAATCACAAAAATGATTCCATTAAACTGCAAATTGAAAGGGCCATCTGGCCACTTTGGGATCCTCATGCATCTGAGTCAATTTGGCAAAGTAGTAGGTTAGTGTACTATCTGGGATGATTGATTCTGATTAATAAAGGACATTTCACTGCTACAATGCAGTGAAGGTGAGAACAAATATGTCTGGAATATAGCAGATCCTTTAAGGTACTCTCTCAGTACTACCATATACTGAAGTTAAAGTCAATGGAAAACTATAGTAATCCACTTCAGACAGGACTGCTAAGAGCCCAAACATTTAAGGAATTATGGTTTGGATCACCTCACCTAGGAAAGAACCACAATCAGATGAGTTTATTTCTAATGACAAAGGGAATATGAGACAGGTGATAAAAAGAAGGTACTATGTCTATGTGACCAATTTAGAAATGAGAACCAGAAGACTATAGAAGTTATAACTATTTCTTCATTATTCTGCCATAAATTTGGGTCACATATACACACACTGGTCACAGCTAACTAGATGATAGGTGACAAATAGAAAACAGATATACAGATTTATTTCTGTGTGAGTCTTAAAAAAGACTTAAAAAAGTCTTAAAAATACTTAAAGATTAGTTTGTATCATAAAATCATTAAGTTCATAAGCAAATGTAACCACAAGGAAATAACAAAATCTATCTCTTACAGTTTCAAAATGCCTGGATTTTAAATATATAGTAGCAGTCACAACAGTAAATAAAAGTAGATATATGATTACTTTGTACTCCCTCAAAAGTAACAGTTTCCCTAGGTACTGCATTTTATAAAGTTGGTGGCAGTTAGTTCTTTCAACCTACTGGAGACCAATCCACTGGTTTCCATTGCTGCTGTCGTCCAGCTAACCTCCTCTCATTTGAAGGTATTTTTTTTTCACCATTGCTACTGCCTGCTTTTTAAATCTTCCCTTCTTCTTGTCCTCCTCCGCCGCTTCCTCCTCCTCCTCCTCCTCCTCCTCCTCCTCCTCCTCCTCCTTCTTCTTCTTCTTCCTTCTTCTTCTTCTTTTTACAGTCTCCTTTTTCTAAAGGATAAATTATCTTGTATTTAAACTGCTTGGAGGTGATGTGGTTGTTAGTCATGTGAAATTTTGTACTGATATCTTTCATCATATTTGATGAAAGTCATCTTTTAGAAATATTACTTCAAACTAAATTTTGTAGCCCTTTCCTTCTGAAAATGTGGTTACATATATTTCATAACTTATTTTAGCTTTCATGTCTATCTCTTTACCTCTCAGCACTGCATTCTGAATAGAATAGTCATATTCACTTCACTAATCCTTTCTCCATTTGTGTCTAATCTGTTTTAAGTCACTCGTTGAAAATCAGTTACATTTTGTTCCCATTCTGCTCTTATATATTTGCTTAGCTTTTATTATCTATCTATCTATCTATCTATCTATCTATCTATCTATCATCTATCATCTATCTACTTATCATCTATCTATATCATCTATTTATTTATTATTTTTTTAGTTCCACTAAGTAATCTTGATTTTGTTCTGACAACAGATATGTATAAGCTAGGCATTAATTCCTTCAAACATAGTAATCACTCTCAAATGGTCTAGAATTTAAATATATCTAATTCACAACAGCATTTGATATTGTCAATATGATTAAAGTTATTTATAACTGAGAATGTTATTATCTGAAATGTTTACAGCCTTATATCTAATGGTTACTACCTTGGAGCCTAATACTCTTGCATTACTTATATTTAAGTCTTTCATATTCAATTGTCTTTGAAAATGTTTCTATAGAATGTTTTTAAATCCTAGCGTTAATGGCCTTTTCTCCACAGAAGTGAATTTGTTTGTGCCAGGGATATGAAAATTCATTAGGCTGTGACCTCTTTACTCTACATTTTGGCCTGATGGCTTTATCCAAGCATGAGGGAGTTCTTTTAAATTTTTCAGTGTTCCAGGAAGATTCATTGTTTATGTACCACACCCAGTGCTCCATGTAATATGTGCCCTCCTTAATACCCACATCAGGTTCACCCATCCCCCACCTCCCTTCCTTCCAAAACCCTCAGTGTTTTTATCAAATTTCATGCTTCATCTCCCCCTCTGATTTCCCCCAATTCACTTTTCTTCTCCTTTCCTTCTCCTAATGTCCTCCATGTTATTCCTTGTAAGTGAATACCATATGATAATTGATTTTCTCTGCTTGACTTATTTCACTCAGCATAATCTCCTGCAGTTCCATCCGTGTTGATACAAAAGTGGTTATTCATCCTTTCTGATGGAGGCATAATATTCCATTGTATACATGGACCATATCTTCTTGATTCATCTCTTGAAGGACATCTTGGCTCTTTCCACAGTTTTGTGATTGTGGCCATTGCTGCTGTTAACACTGGGGTACATATGGCCCTTCTTTTCACCACATCTGTATCTTTGGAGTAAATACCCAATAGTGGAATTGCAGAGTCATAAGGTAGCAATATTTTTAATTTTTAAAGGAATCTCCACACTGTTTTCCAAAGTGGCTGCACCTACTTGCATTCCCACCAACAATGTAGGAGGCTTCCCCTTTCTCCACATCCTCTCCAACACTTGTTTACTCTCCTGTTAATTTGGGCCATTTTAACTGGTGTAAGGTGGTATCTCAATGTGGTTTTGATTTGAATTTCCCTGATGGCTAATAATGACAAACATTTTTTTTCATATGTCTGCAAGCCATTTGTATGTCTTCTTTGGAGAAATGTCTGTTCATGTCTTCTGTCCATTTTTTTACATCATTATCTGTTTTTTGGATGCTAAGTTTGGGGAGTTCTTTATAGATCTTGGATATCAGCCCTTTGTCTGTAGTGTCATTTACAAATATCTTCTCCCATTCCGTGGGTTGCTTCTTTGTTTTATTGACTGTTACCTTTGCTGGATTCCTGTCTCATATTGAGGTTTTTCATCCATTTTGAGTTTATCTTGTGTATAGTGTTAAGAGGATGGTCCAGTTTCACTCATCTATACACAGCTGTCCAATTTTCCCAGCTCTATTTATTGAAGAGACTGTCTTTTTTTCCACTAGATATTTTTTCCTGCTTTGTTGAAGATTATTAGACCATAGAGTTGTGGGTCCATATCTTGACTATCTACTCTGTTCCATTGGTCTATGTATCTATTTTTGTGCCAGTACCATGTTGTCTTGGCAATAACAGCTTTGTAATAAAGCTTAAGATCAGGCAACATGATGGTCCCAGCATTGTTTTTCTTTTTCAACATTTCCTTAGCAATCTGGGGATTTTGTCTGGTTCCATACAAAGTTTAGGATTGTTTATTCCAGCACTTTGAGCAATGTTGGTGGAATTTTGATCAAGATGGCACTAAAAATGTAGATTGCTCCAGGCAATGTTTATTCTTCCAATCCATGAGCATGGCATGTTTTCCATCTTTTTGTGTCTCCTTCAATTTCTTTCATGAGTGTTATGTAGCTCCTTGAATACAGATCCTTTACCTCTTTGTTTAGGTTTATTCCAAGGTATCTTTTGATTCTAGTGCTATAGTAAATTGAACTGGTTCTCTAATTTCCCTTTCTATATTTTCATTGTCAGTGTATATGAAAGCAACTGATCTCTGGGCATTGATTTTGTATCCTGCTACATTAGTGAATTGCTGTATGAGTTCTAGTAATTTTGGGGTGGAGAATTTTGGATTTTCCACATAAAGTATCATGTCATCTGTGAATAGAGAGCATTTGACTTCTTCTTTGCCAATTTGAATAACTTTTATTTCTTTTTGTTGTCTGATTGCTGTTGCTAGGACTTCTAGTACCATGTTGAACAACACCACAACAGTGGGGAGAGTGGGCATCCTTGTCGCATTCATGATCTTAATGGGAATGTTGTCAGCTTTTCCCATTGAGAATGACATTCACTGTGGGTTTTTCATTGATAGATTTCATGAGGTTGAGGAATATACCATCTATCCCTATACTTTGAAGATTTTTCAGCAGGAAAGGATGCTATATTGTGTCAAATGTTTTTCTGCATCAATTGAGAGGACCATGTGGTTCTTCTCTCTTTTCATCAATTTGTTCTACCACATTGATTGATTTGCTAATGTTCAACCACCCTTGCATCCCAGGGATAAATACTACCTGGTCATAGCAGATAATCTTTTTAATGTACTGTTGGATCCTATTAGCTAGGATCTTGTTGAGAATCTTGGCATCCATATTTATCAGCGATATTGGTCTGAAATTCTCCTTTTTGATGTGATCTTTGCCTAGTTTGGAAATCAAGATATGCTGCTTTCATAGAAAGAGTCTGGAAGTTTTCCTTCTGTTTCTATTTTTTGAAATAGCTTCAGGAGAATAGGCATTATTTTTTCTTTGAGTTCTTAGTAGAATGCCCATGGGATCTGTGAGGTTCTGGACTCTAATTTTTTGGGAGGTTTTTGATCACTCCTTCAGTCTTGTTACTAGATATTGGTCTAATCAGGTTATCAATTTCTTCCTGTTTCAGTCTTGGAAGTTTATAGTTTTCTAGAAATGATTCCATTTCCTCTAGGTTGCTTAACTTATTGACATATAACTGTTGATAATAATTTCTGATGATTGTTTCTATTTCTTTGGTGTTAGCCATGATCTCTCCCCTTTCATTCATAATTTTATTAATTTGGGTCCTCTCTCTTTTCTTTTAGATTAGTTTGGCCAGGGGTTTATCAATATTAGTAATTCTTTCAAAGAATCAGCTTGTAGTTTTGTTGATGTGTTCTATTCTATCTCTAGTTTCTAACTCATTGATCTCTACTCTAACATTAATTGTTTCCCTTCTTGTGTGTGAGGTTGGCTTAATTTGTTGTTTATTTTCCAGTTCTTTAAGGTGTAAAGAGAGCTGGTGTACTTGGGATTTTTCCATTTTTTTGAGTGAGGCTTGGACGGCTATGTATTTCCCCCTTAGGAATACCATTGATGTATCCCCCTAGGTTTTGGATCAATATATCTTAATTTTCATTGTTTTCCATGAAATGTTTAAGTTCTTCTTTGATTCCTGGTTGATCCAAACATTCTTGAGCAGGATGGTCTTTAGCTTCCAAGCATTTGAATTCCTTCCAAACTTTTTCTTGTAATTGAGTTCCAGTTTCAAAACGTTGTGGTCTGAGAATATTCAAGGAATAATCTCAATCTTAGGTTATCACTTGAGCCCTGATTTGTGACCCAGTATGTGGTCTATTCTAGAAAGAGTTCCATGTGCACTCAAAAAGAATGAGTATTCTGTTGTCTTATGGCTGAATGTTCTGTATATATCCATGAGGTCCATCTGGTCCAATGTGTCATTCAAAGCTCTTGTTTCTTTGTTGATTTTCTGCATAGATGAACTGTCTATTGCTGAGAGTGTCATGTTAAGATCCTCTACAATTAACATATTCTTATCAATATGACTCTTTATTTTGCTTAACAGTTGGCTTATGTAGTTGGTTGCTCCCATATTGAAGGCATAAATAAATTTTCAGATCTTCTTGAATCAATAGACCCTTTAAGAATTATGTAATGTACTTCTGTATATAGGAATACAGTCTTTAGCTTAAAATCTAATTCATCCGATATGAGAATCGCTACCCAAGCTTTGTTTTGAGTCCTGTTGGCATGAAAGATGGTTCTCCATTCCTTCACTTTCAATCTGGATGTATCTTTTGGTTCAAAATCCATCTCTTGTAGACAGCATATGAATGAGTCCCGTTGTTCCTGATGTTTTATTCATTTTGCAACCCTATGTCATTATATAGGAGCATTTAGGCCATTCACATTGAGAGTGATTATCAAAAGATAAGTTTTTATTGACATCATATCTTTTTGGGGTGGAGACTTTTGGGTTTTCCACATAAAGTATCATGGCATTTGTGAATAGAGAGCATTTGACTTCTTCTTTGCCAATTTGAATAATTTTTATTTCTTTTTGTTGTTTGATTGCTGTTGCTAGGACTTCTAGTACCATGTTGAACAGCACCACAACAGTGGTGAGAGTGGACATCCTCGTCATGTTCATGATCTTAATGGGAATGTTGTCAGCTTTTCCCCATAGAGGGGAAAGTTCTTGTTTCTATAGATTGTCTCTGTAAATTTCTGTTCTATGCCTCTCTTGGGTTCATTCTTCTTTCATAGAACTCCCCTTAATATTTCATGTAGTGCCCGCTTGGTGGTCACATAATCTTTTAAACCTTGCCGGTCTTGGAAGCTCTGTATCTCTCCATGAATTCTGAATGTCACACTTGCTGGATAATGTATTCTTGGCTGCATGTTCTTCTCATTTAGTGTCCTGAATATGTCTTGCCAGCCTTTTTTGGCTTTCCTGGTTTCTGGACCCATCTGACAGTATTCTGATGGTTCTTCCTTTATATGTAAGAATTATCTTCCCCCTAGCTGCCCTTAAGACATCTTCTCTGAATTTATGACTCATGAATTTCACAATTACGTGCCTGGAGACCCTTATACCCTTGTTGATCTTGGGGGTGCCCTCTCTGCTTCTAGGACATGTACATTCACTCACCAGATTAGGTAAATTTTCATCTAGGATTTGTTCAGCTATATCTTCTAGTCCTCTCTCTCTCTTTAACCTCTCAGGGATCCCAATAATTCTGATATTGGAATGTTTCATGGCATCATTAATTTCCCTGATTTGTTTCCATGTATCTAAGCTGTTTGTTCCAGGCCTCCTCTGATCCTTCTTTTCTATCGTTTGTCTTCCAGATCACTAATTTGCTCTTCTGCCTCATTTACTCTAGCTGTTAGAGTATTTAGATTAGATCGGATCTCATTGATAACATTTTTAAGTTCTGCCAAATCAGCTCTCACCTCTATCCTTAGAGATCCTATGTTACCACTACTGGTCTTCTCCAATCTAGTCATTGGGTTATTATTACCCTGAATTCTATTTCCAACATATTGTTTATGTCTATATCCAATAGTTCTGTGACAGAGGTCACAGTCTCTGAATTTTTCCTCTGTTGGGTGTTCCTCCTCCTAGTCATTTTTGTGAGAGGTGGTTGAGGGGATGTATACCTGAAAATATCAACCATGATCCAGGTAAGATGCACCTTGAGCTTCCCTGGACCACCTCCTTATATGCCCACCAGTCTTCATGGATTTTTGGTGATTTCTGTTGAATGAAAGCTGAGGCTCCACATCCAGGGGTTCAGATTCAACTCCAGGAAATTCTTCTTGCCATTCCTGGGATTTTGGGGACAGTAGGAGAGTAGGAAAGTTCATTTGGGTTTACCTTTACCCTAATAATATAGTTTTTTAATAACCCAAAATGTGTACTCTGTGAGTGTGTGTGTGTGTGTGTGTGTGAGTGAGTTCAAGTCAAACCCTGAAAACTGTGACTCTTGTCTTATAAGAGTGAAGCAAATGATGAGATACAGAAAATTCAGTAATATGCTAAAGTACTATATATTTGCTTTCATTTAAATCTGCCTGGTATCTCATTAATGTTTCAAAGACTCAATATTTATTATGTTTTGCATTTGCATAGATTTCATTGGGAATATCATAGCAAATTGTAAATGACAATTTTTTATAGGCAAATAACTGGATGGCACCGGGAAGCCAGTCATTTGGGGCAATCAGTGTAAATTTGACTTGACAATAGAAATTATTTTTCTCAAATTTGATATTGTGTAGGATGTCCTTTATTATATTTCAGTAATAAATAAATGTTAATTTCTCCATGAAAGATGTATTCACGGCTTGTTGAATGTTTAGGTGAGAAAATGCAAATTTAGACAAAGAAAATAGTACAAGCAAATAATTTTGCTTATACCAAATAAGGAGAAGTTTGAAGGGTAAATGAGAAATAAAATTTCTGGAGTAGTTGTATATATTGATTCAATCAGTATATATTTGTTCAATTTTCCACCTTAAATTATCTAGCTATATATTATCTGGAACTGTGAAAAACTCATGTTTTAGGGCACCTGGGTGGCTCAGTGGGTTAAAGTCTCTGCCTTCAGTTCAGGTCATGATCTCAGGGTCCTAGGATCAAGGCCCGCATTGGGCTCTCTGCTCAGCAGGAAGCCTGCCTCCTCCTCTCTCTGCCTGCCTCTCTGCCTACTTGTGATCTCCCTCTGTCAAATAAATAAAATCTTAAAAAAAAAAAAAAACTGATCTTTTAAAAGTCCTATTTTTTATTTCAATGTTTAGGTGAATTTAATGAACTGTTACTTCAATTATAGTTCTATTTACTGTTGAAACAAAACATGTAAACTTGGGATGCATTCTGAAGAACACCATTTATTGTGTACATTTGTGGAAATATCTTGCTAAATAACATTAAATAAAATCACTTTTTCAAAGACACACACACACACACACACTTTTCAGACTGTTTTTGTACTCATTCCATATAATCTACTAAAAGACAAAATTAATATCAACTTTTTTGATGACTAATGAGATATTCTTGTCATTTTTTCATTTTAAACCCTGCTCACAGTTTTTAACTAGCCAATGAATACTTGTTTCCACGTCACATTAAAGCAAACTCATGATTTTCTCTAGCCTTAAAAAAAAAAAGTATGCATAGTTAGAGGCAGTTTGTGAAAGCAAAATAATCTAAACAAAATCTCTTTGAAGTGTTTATCTTAGTAATTTGCAAAAAGAAAAAAATTGTTTAAATTACAGTTTTGTTGCCCCCTAGGTACTTCAGCGATATATAATACATGATATATCACATTGGGTTGTATTTTGTTTATTATCTTGTGCTGTCACATCAAGCACTGTTTTTAAAAGATGTTTTAATAAAGTATTTCAACATAAACTTAGTCTAAACTGTTCTCATTAACAACATACCGATTGCTACAATACATTTAGATAGAAATATATGTGAAATATTTGAAAGATGAGCAGTATATTGATTTAACAATATTTGAAATATTTCTTAATAGACTCTGCCTGCAAGCAACAAAGTTCCATTAAGGATTTCTCAAATAGTGACAGTTCTTTTAAAAAAGGACTGTGACAATTGGTAGTGACAACTTGCAAGATTCTAATAAAAGGGAATGTGATAGTTAGTTATAGAAATTAGAAATCCTTTTTAGACTTTAGCAGCTGTATTTATTATGTAAATGCATATTTACTAGTTTTCTGTCATTAACCTGAGGCTGTTCTTTGGTATTTCTCTTTATAAAATATAAACATTTTAGGGGCACCTGGGAGGCTCAGTTGATTAGGTGTCTACCTTCAGCTCAGGTCATGATCCCAGGGTCCTGGGACTGAGTACTACATCAGGCTCCCTGCTTCAGTGAGAGCCTGCTTTTCTCTCTCCCTCTGCCTGCTGCTCTGCCTACTTGTGAGCTCTCTCTCTCTCTGTTAAAAAATAAATAAATTCTTTAATATATGTTTATAAACATTATATATAGAATATACCTTGTTTTTTGCCATTGTTATTTCTTTTAGAATTTACACATTGAAATTCAAGGTAGATTTAAATACTTCATGCTGCCCCAACCCCTCACCAAAAATACAAAAAAAGAAAAAAAAAAAAGAAGCAGCCTGGTGGTGGGTATTGAGTGCACGTATTGCATGGAGCACTGGGTGTGGGGCATAAGCAATGAATCTTGGAACACTGAAAAAAATTAAAAAATAAAAATAAATAAAAGAAACACTTTATTAAGCAAAGCAATTTCCCAGGGAAGCACTTTGCTATTATTAACTATTGTCCAAACTTCTTTTTATAATCTGCTAACTCAAATCAGCACTGTCTTTAGTAAACTGGTTCCCTTCCCTAGCATATCAAAGCAAAACCAATACTGTAGTTTTTAAACCCTGTTTGTGCGACTTTGGCATGATGCAGATAAATTCTGTATCCTGTTTTCTACCAAAAATAGGCATAGGTAATAGTATGTTATTTAATATGTAATCCTAAAGAGTCATGGGACAAAGGAATAAAGGCCTTTCCCCACCAAAAAACAAAACAAAACAAAACAAAACAAAAATGAACCACACACACACACACACACACACACACAAACAAAAACAAAAAAACAAGCATTTTTGTTCATTTTGTTCATTTTGTTTTGAATTCTTCAAATTCCAAATCAACACCACAGAGTTATTCTTTTTTTCCTCTTTTCACATTTGCAACTGACAACAGAAATCTTGCTTTCATCATCTACAACATATTTACTTAGGTGCTCAAGTTTAAAACATACAGAAATTATTTTAAGAATTGCTAATTTATGCTTTTTGCAAAAAAAAAAAAAGCAGCATTCTAACCATGCTTCATTATTTGCTTAAAGACTTTTTCTTCTCTAGCCAATAGGGTATAAAGTCTAATTACTGTTTTTGAGTTCATTGATTTAGTTCTTTCTGTTCATCTTCAGCATGATTGTTTTACTCTTGAAATATTGCAAGTCATTTTATTTTAACATGTCTCCCCACATGTGGATCTTATTTATTTTCATTAGTCATGTTGTTTGTTTCTTCAGTCATTACTTGTTGGGAAAAGATTCGTCTTGTGGTAGATGTTAATGAGTGGTTCACTGATGTAATATATATCACACTCTTGATATTTAAAACGTGTTCTGTAGTTTTGCTAAAGAATTGCTTCATTGGACATAAAATCCTAGGTTAAAAGTTTCTTTCTCTTTGTTTCTTTTTTTTTTTTTTTTTAAGATTTTATTTATTTATTTGATAGAGAGAAACACAGCCAGAGAGGGAACACAAGCAGGGGGAGTGAGAGAGGGAGAAGCAGGCTTCCCGCCAAGGAGGGAGCCCGATGTGGGGCTTGATTCCGGGTCTCTGGGATCATGACCTGAGCTGAAGGCAGTTGCTTAACCAGCTGAGCCACCCAGGTGGCCCTCCCTTTGTTTCTTACAGTTTTGAAAATCTAGCTCCATTTTTTACTTGATTTATGTGTTGATTTTAAGAATTCTGATGTCAGCCTAATTTTATTACACATGCAAATTGCTTGATCTATCTGCCTAGAGGCCTAAATATTTATTCTTTATTTTTAAAGTATAGTTGTTTTATCAGGCTTTATCATGTGGTTGATTATTGCACGGCAATTCTTTTTAATTCCCTGTGGAACAAGTCTGAATGTATTTGAATCTATCTGTATGTAGATTCAAATCTTTTTGTATTTTCAGAAAATCCTATTGTTTTATTTTTATTCTTCAGGAAGTCTAATTATAAGTCAATTAGAGTATCTTAGTATTTATTTCAACTAATTACACTTTTTCTATCACATTTTTGTTAGCTTAGTTGCTTTCCATCTTTTGTTCAATTCCTTTCATTACATTTTTATTTGAACTTATAAGCCCTCTCCCAACTTGTTGTTTAATCTTTACTACTAATAAAATTTTTCTTTCCCATGTCTTTTTATGTCAGTCAATCTTGGTTTCATTTATCATTTTTGCCTATTCTGTTCGAATGTGTGATCCAGGGTTTTTGTTTGTTTCCTTGTTTTTGTTCCAAATACTTGTTTCAGGGAATTTAAGTTTGAAGTGTTATTATAGCTTTCTTCAGCTTCAGCATTTTTATCAGCTGAATTCCATGGACTCCCATTTGCAGTGTTCTTTTTATAAATGTTTTGTATACATGCTGACTGTCCTTTGGAGGACCAGGCTAGTGGTGTGGAGGGAAGCATAGGATTTCAAATTCAGAAATGTCGCTTTCTTTTTTTTTTTTTTTTTTTTCAGGGAAGGAAGAATAATTCACACTGAATCCCTTTTTTGGGGAGGAGATATTTTATGTGTTTAAGCTTTTAATATACTTTGTCTTCAACCATTTAGAAGCCCCTGTCTATCTTTTCTGTTTCATCAGTCTGTTTTCAGCAGTTTCCTCCTCCTTCCTTTGAATCTCTTCCCCACTCTCCCATCAGAAACATTGCTTTCCCACAGCTACTACCTCAGGTTCCGCTCTTATGTCTAAGTTTTTCTCCTTCAGTCAGTGCTCTGAGTTACTGCTCTACCTTCTTTCCCCATATTTTCACACTTAGGGTAGATTTTTTTCTCTTTCTGGCTATCATTTTAGATTAATTGTAGGATTTCCAATAACTCCTTTTTTCTCTTTCCTGTAAAGTTTGTTTGTTTTTGTGTTGTTTTCTTTCACAAATGGCACTTGCTGTTTGAAGAGCCTTGGGGTTTGGGTGCAAAATAGAATACTGCTTTCTGGAATTTGGTGGTTATTTTTCTAATTTACAGTAGACTTAAATTTGGGTATTCTGTCATCTTGTTTTGTTCAGGGCATGAGTTTTATTCATGTATCTATTTATGTTCAGTTTTATAGTTCTTCATGGTCTTTGTTGTACTTTTTTAAAATGTATAAGTTAGGAAGTGGAGATTTATGCCCTTTTATGATTAGACAACTTATTAAGTCTTGAATTTATAAATTAACAATTATTCCTGGCCATTACATGTTGTGTATTGTATGTACTTATACAAAATGGATATAATAAGATATGTAAGAAACAGTGCTATAATATGATATTCAATTTATAACACATAATATATTAACTGCTCAAAGCACATTATAGAATATATGCTATACAATACATAACATAATAGATAAAAAGCTATGCTATTTGCATATAATGTATTTAGATGTTTTCTTTGGTATATTTACATGCTATATCAAATGTTTTATAGTTAATATTATAGATATATTACATATATTTTATAACATACACATATAATATATAACATATGATTAATATTATATATCAATATTATAAAACATATATGTGTAGCTATTTATGCATATATCTATGCAACATGTGTATTTATGTACTGTATTAAGCATATTCCAATAAAATATTCATTCTTGTATAATTTAATAAACTTTAATTTTCTATGGAGAAGATCTTTTTTCATTATAATGCTGTTTCAAAAAAGATCTTAGACTATCCCAGGTTTTTATCTGGATAAATTTGGAATCATTTTATCATTCAATTCCTATAATATTAAATAAAATTAGCTTATAACAATGTATATCATTTTGAAATTGATTACTTTATTTCCAGAAAACTATATTTGTTTCTCATTCAAATTTTCTTATATATCTCTCAGGAAGTTTTTCTAGTAGTGTCTTGTTAAAATTACTTGCAGAATTATTTTACATGTCTAGAAAATATGTATTTCATAAACTCTTACTTTATGCTCTAAAATTTTTTGCCAATATAAAAATTTTGTTTAAGGTTTTCTTGTATCTGCTTCTTTGTTCAGCATTCATTAATTATAATAATGTTGCAACATTGGTCTTTCTACTGTGATTATTATTTATCTTATTAAAATACATCCTTTAGAATTCCTTTTAATAGATGTTGATAGCTGGTAATTTCCTTGAGTTTTAATTTGTCTGATTATATCTTATTTTACCCTTATCTTGAACGGTAACTTCCTTGGGTTTATAATTCAAAATGCCTGACTATTTCTATCACTAATTTAAAAATCTTATTTCAGGGTCTTCTGGTTGAAATTGATGCCATTGAGAAACCAACCCGCAGTCTTATAATCATTCCATTTTAGCTGTTATATTTTTTCTCCTGCTCTTTTTGGTGTTCTCAAGCTTTGCCAAAATTATTATGACTGTATTTCTATTTTCTTTATTTTTATTAAAATTTTAGTTCTCCAGAATGTGAAATTTGGTGTTTTTCAGAAAGTTTACAAGCATTTTCTTCTCAAATACTGTCCTTTTATTCTTTCTTTAATGTAATTATCACCCTCTAGAGCTCTAAGTGAATGTAAGATCAAATCTTTTCCCTTTTTTTTTTTTTAAGATTTTATTTATTTGACAGAGAGAAACACAGCCAGAGGGGGAACACAAGCAGGGGGAGTGAGAGAGGGAGAAGCAGGCTTCCCGCTGAGCAGGGAGCCCAATGTGGGACTCGATCCCGGATCTCCAGGATCATGACCTGAGCCGAAGGCAGTTGCTTAACCAACTGAGCCACCCAGGCGCCCCAGATCTTTTCCCTTTATCTTCCATTTTTCTTAAGTTGTATGTGACATATTCCTTTGTTTATGTGTGCTGTCTGGTATACATTTTCTTCATATCTATTTTAAATTAATGTTGATTTTGATTAATTAATCATTTTCTTTTATAATCTATACTTTAGAATGCATATGACTATTCCCTCTCCTCTTATTCTTTTTACACCTCTAGAATAAAAAGAGCCAGTAGTTGTAAATGTATAGATGGGTGGTTGCTGTCAAATTCCTCACAGTTTCTTCTTATTATTAGAAACCCCTTTTAAGTCTTCCACTAAAGTGTATTAAATAAGATAATCCACTAAGTCTGCAAATAGTCCACTAATTCTTTCTGATTGCATAATTAAATATTTTATTTTTAGATATTATATTTATTCATATTTGTCATTTTGATTATTTTTTGTTTCTTTTATTTTTTTCTTTTTTACTTTTCTTTTATTTTACTTAATATATAGTATATATAGTAAATATTTTATATTCTGTTCTTGATAATTCTAATATCTGAAATAAATGCTCATCTGATTCAGATACCTGCTTTCTTCTGCAGTCCCTCATGGTTCATTGCTTTAAGGATTTTGGCTATCTAGGTATTTTTCTATGGGAAACATTTAAGGTCTCGATAGAAGCTGTGACAATATTTGCTTCTCCTAATCACTGGACTAACTGTTTATCTCAGATCACTATAGTTTGAATACTATGACTTAAACTGTACAGGTAGTGTGAATATTATATTTAATTTCACACAATTCCAAGAATGTGTTTATGAATATTCAACGATTGTGTGTATGTGTGTGTTGCACATTAGCCACAAATTCAAGACAAGCAAATTTCCTTGCTGAGCACTTCTGTGGAGCAGAATCATATCTTCTTGTTCACTTTTGCACTATAATTGTTCTCATTTAATATTAGATTAATGGAAAAGTGTTTCATTGGACTACCTATTGCTGGAGAAGGGACTTAAACTTTAGCTCCTGCCTCTGCCCATCCAATCATTAAAAAAAAAAAAAAAAGACCCATGCTAATAAGCTTTTGCCTGTTATCCTGAGGGTGAAGAAGTTTAGGGTATGGGCTTACTCAAAAGAGTTACCACTTTCACTTTGATTTTGACCTCTGGGACTCCATATTCCTAGGTCAGTGATTAACTTAAACCATTTTTATTACATATTTCCTATTCTTAAGTTCATTTTCCCCTCAATGGAGTGGTTCTTTTAGTGCTTTAATCTGCCACAATGCTACATATGGGAGCCCAGCATCTCTTTAAATGAATTTGTCAATGCAGTCATCAATCACTTTTACGATCTTTTCCTTTGGAGTGCATATGGATCATCCTTTTACTTATCTTTTTTATGTCCTCTGGTATAATAAGAGCTCTATAGAGAAAGAGTGCTTACAAATGAACAAGGTACATGTCTAGTCTTGATTTCAGCTAATAGTCAAATTTTCAAATTGTAGCAAGAATTCACTGTGATTTTTTGGATTTAGGAATTTAGATGTCCCTCTACTTGCTTCCTATTCTTAATTCAAGATAGATTGAAAATTACTTATCTTAATATTCGCTGAAAGCTTTTTATCTGGAAGGATATAAAATATAGAGGACTTTTAAGAATTTCATGGCTTTCTATTCTAAATAGATGCATCTATTTAGAATAGATGGGATATTTATGCTTCTTCTTTTCTGGGTGAGAAAGGAGGCAGTCAATGATATTCTACTTCAAAAAGAATATTATATTGGACAAAAAGTCCAAAGATTTTAGCTTGAGGAGACTGTTTTTGTTGTTGTCTGTGATTTGAAAATGGGCTCCATAGTTCTGATTACGGCTAGGCCAGTATTGTTAAAGTTTTTGTATTTAGAAAAGTTTTCCTGTTTTTATTTTCTTCATTGGAACTTGAGTGAGAAGATATAAATGATTAAATTATGCTCACATTATACCATAAATCAATTGTATCATAACATTTCCATAAGGGCATGGAAACTAAAAAAGTATATATATCAAAATAATTGCATTTTATTATTTGTATCTTTTTGAGGATGAGGGCTGAGAATGAATTCAGGGCAGTTATCTGTAGAAGTGTTGTATTAAAACAAAATTGGGTATCCTTCTGCCCTTCTATACATGGAGAATATAGTTACAGACCTCTGATGAATCAAAGCTCCTTTTGATCTGCTAGATATTAGCAGAGGCATAAGGGTAAGAGTGCATTTGAACAAACATGTAGTTGTCAAGCGTTTAGTCTGGTGATTACAACAGATTGACATGAAATTCTTTGAGATTCTGCTCTGCTTGCTGTTTGTAAATGTAGAGTACTTCAAACTGTGGCAAATGTCTATAGCATAAATAAAGTGATAGATGAGGGCAAGAGGTTATTGACAAGTGAGGATAGTTATTCTGTGACATGATCTTCTTAGAAATAACTATTATATTATAGAACTGACACTTGGAGTGCTCCAGCCATGCTTAATTAAAATGTGATCTACTCATGGTCAAAACTGCTTCAGTTAACTGAGATCATGAAACAAAAATAATTATAAAATTAAACATTTTAATGAATACAATATCATGATTGGAGTTACTATATCTGAACAACTTGAATCTTTCTAAAATAACTTGATCATCCAGGCACTAATATGTGAAATTGTACCATAGATGAAGAAATGTCTTTGCATATTGTCCTTGCCCAAATTCTCTTATTGGAAATTGTCTTCTAGTTTTGCTTCCTTTTCCTTTATCTTTTGTTGAAACCACTGTAAACAATCAAACACAAAATCAAAATAATAGAAATCTACTCTTCTGCAATGCATTATCTA
Source organism: Spilogale gracilis (assembly GCA_004023965.1). Classification (NCBI taxonomy): domain Eukaryota; kingdom Metazoa; phylum Chordata; class Mammalia; order Carnivora; family Mephitidae; genus Spilogale; species Spilogale gracilis. Next base: position 14,090 of record PITA01020061.1, on the reverse strand, counting down.
TATACATTTTTTTCCTTTTATCATTGACTTCCAAAGTCCCAGTGTAAGTCAAATCCTTGATATACAGACGCTTTATTTCCAAGACTCTTTCACTTTTTTTTCACAGCACCATATTTTATTTTAATGAATTCATTAGTTTAACCTACTCAGTATCACACACACACATTTTTAAATGTACCAACTTAAAAATCATCAGACATTCTTCCTACACAAGAAAGGAAACTGTCTCTCCCTCCCGGCTCACCCAAGACTCATTTAAATAAGCTCATTCCATAGTTCTTCCATGTGACTATTTGTAATATCAAAGCCAGACATTGCTTTCTTATATAAGCCTCACTGAGAGAAATCTTCTTCCATAAGACCTATGGAAGAAGTTGACCAAATAGGACATATTTCTGAGTTATCCATCCCCTCCAACCACAAATGATTGTTCCAGGAATGAGACAGGTGACTAAAAAAATGGGCCTAATACCAAACATATCATTTTTCCTGAAAATTTGATTTGGACATGAAAACTAAGTCCATTAAGTAATACTGGGGACTTAAGCTTTGATATTAGAGAGATTCAGTGAGTATAGATTCATGCTGGTTCCTATGCAATCCAGAATAATACTCCTCAACAGATGGAACAAAGATAATGGGAAATAAACCACATGAATAAAAAAAAATAGTAGCAAGGTAATGATTGTACATGATTCAGTTCTTATGAGATGTAATTCTACTTGTTTTTTTTTTTTTCCTCATGAGCTGATTTTAGTATATTTCTCTTACAAGCAGCTCAAAATTCACTAGAAATACTTCCATGGCTATGCTTACTTACACTCTATCTTCTATTCTTCAACTTCAGAATTTTCTACTACTTCAGTAAATAGCTGATTAAAAATTTCATTTTGTTTGGAAATTATTTCAGTACAGTAATTATTTCAGTGTTGTTTTAAATGCAATATGTGTCTGTGTTTTTCCCTCTTTAGGTACAAGTTTCATAAGAACAAGAACCATATTCTCTCACTCTCTGTTCACTCTGTACATCCACTAGTACATAATAGCATTCTGTATATGCTGATATTACATATATAATATACATATTATATGTAATATAATGTTTATGAATATTGTATATAATGCATTCATTATATAATATGTAATATATAGAATATTTGACTAAAGAAACTTAATAAGTTGGTCAAAATATGAGTAACAGGGTTTAAAAATAAAAAAAAAGCTTTTCTTTAAGGCTGTCACTTGCAAATATATTGTCGTATTTAAGGGTTTACATGAAAACATCATTTTAAATTTAATGTTACCTTGCTGAGATAAGAAGGAAGTATATTACTCTCAATCATATGCCTAAAATACATTAAGAAATAATGCAACCTTGTAGAGAAGAAACATCCATTTTCACCCGAATGTATTAGAAAATATATTTTTCCATATGTGGGGAGTATAGTTCATGGATAACTATGTATTTTTCGTGCAGATAACAGTATCTGTCCTCATAAGACATGATTCAATTTGCAAGAGACATTTTAATGAGATTACAGAATTACAAATGTATAAGTCGTACCTAGGGAGAGAAAAACTGAGTGATATTTTTCATATTTACTTCTAAGGAGGCATCCCCACAATGGGACAGGACAAACATATAATAGAAGAGCACATCAGATGAACCACTAGCATGAGTTCTATTTTGCATTCTCAAATCCCATTTTGACTTCACTGTCCTTACAATTTGTTAGGCAAACTATAGTAAAGCCCCTAAATGGCATGTGTCACCTTTGATGCATGTTGCATTTTACACAATTAGAAATAACTTATGATCCTACAGGGTAATACATTGCTCAGCAGGAGAATTATGATATGCATAAAGTTCCTATATATGAAGTTGTCTATCCTGTTAGGTAGGGCTGAGTCAGACATCCACTTCTCAAATATTATGGAGAGAAATGCCAAACTGCACAGTGTTAAATTAAGTCTTATATTGACTGAAACCAAATGAGAAACCAAAGTAAAACTAATAAATTTGGGTTTTAAATAATTTCATAAAAGGTGATAGAAGTCACTTTTTTTTAGTGAATTTTCTAATTTTTTAAAGACTTATCTATTTATTGTAGAGAGACAGAGAATGAGTGGGTTGGGGGGTGAGTAGGGGCAGAGGGAAGGACAGACAGAAAGAGAGAGAGAAGCAGACTCCTTGTTGAGTGCAGACACTGAGGTAGGCTGGAACTTTTGATCCTGAGATCATGACCTGAGCCAAAACAGAGCTGGGTGCTTAACCTGTTAAGCCATCTGGGTGCGCCAAACATTTTTATTTTTATTACCTAAGAAAGAAAGATAAATGAAATCAAATACTGCATCACTGAAAGAAAATCAGACATTCAAAGAAAACATCTATTTAGTAGATAGTTAAATATAAACTAGAATTTTCAAGGATGTATGCAAATATTTTAAAAGTCAATGCTAAGATCATAGGATGATTTGCTATGATGTACAGTTTGTAAAGGCATATATTTTGGTCTCTTTTTTTCTGTAGATTTTTTTAAAATCACCATTTAAAAAATATGACACTTTTTTTCCATACGAAAGGGCAATATGTATTTTAGCCTAAATATTGTAATTGTGAGAAAACAGCCCTGATAATTATCTATAAATTAAAATTACAGAGAAATCCTGCTTAATACAGGTCAACAGTTTCTACAGTATTTGGGACAATGGTCCTGAAAATATAATCTCTGAAAATGTTACTAATACTGAACGCTTAGTAAAAAATAACAGCTATCTGCACTCCTATCCCAGAGGTCGATTTATTTGTTCCTAGGGGGTTTCAGGTAATATCTAATACTTTTTTTTTTTATTTTTACTTTTTCTCTTTTTTCACTGTGAAGTTGTAATGGCTCAGGGAGATCTTTTCCATGAAAGTCTGAAATGAAATTCACCCAGAATATTTCAGGACATATGTTGGCAACAGCCTTGGAACCTCATGGGTCTCTCAGAGTCTTCCAGGAATCATTTGGCTCTTTAGGAAGAACACTACTACATTACTTTCCACATAACAAGTGGGCTGTGAAAGTTGTCATGTTTTAATTGTCAAAAGGAGATAGATTGCGGTGGGTTTACTCTCTAGTCTAATGTAACAGACTCCATTTCTAGGATTTTTCTAGACACAAAAGGAAGAAATGAGGTGATTCTAATATATTCCAGTATTAAAGAAGAGAGATAAAGATGAGGTTAGATTCAAAGCACAAGGTTTGAAGTATTTAAGGTGCTATTGCTGGCTTCAAAGAGAGAACAAGCCATGTGCTAAGAAATATGGGCAGACTTGAGCTGGGAGCAGACCACTGGCTGACAACTAACAAGGAACCTGGGATCTTGGTCGATAACCACCAGGGGTAAAATTCTACCAACTACCTGAATGGAGGGGATTTTTTGTCACAGCTTCCAAAGAAATGCCCAGATTGTCTGAGAGTTGGATATTTAGGGTATATATATGCCCTAAATATATATAATATAGATATATAATTTACTTATTTGAGACTGCATGCATGGGCAAGAGAGCACAAGCAGGGCGAGACACAGAGGGAAAGGGAGAGGGAGACTCCCTGCTGAGCAGGGAGCTGGATGCTGGGCTTGATTTCAGGACCCCGAGATCATGAGCTGAGCCACAGGCTGCTACTTAACCCATTGAGCCACCCAGGAGACCCTAAATAGATATTTGAAGGTGTAAAGTCTGTGGTAATATTTATGCCTTAATAGCAAATTAATACACTTCTATAAATGCATTCAGGTCTGACTGAAGACCATGGAATCTCCCTCACGGGACATCTGTGGATTTTCCACTGTGAGGTTTCTTTGGTCTTTACATACAATGACTATACTAAAACGCCAGCAAGATCTTGGCTGACATCTGAATACTGGCAGTAGGAAAATTAAAATAGAGCAAATATAAATGCGCAAGACTTAAGGACAGTACATTTAATGAATCAGAATATCTACTTTTTAAAAAAACAAAACAAAAGATTTTATTTATTTGACAGAGAGAAACACAGCCAAAGAGGAAACAAACATAAGCAGGGGGAGTGAGAGAGGGAGAAGCAGGCTTTCTGCCAAGCAGGGAGCCCAATGTGGGACTCGATCCTGGGTCTCCGGGATCATGACCCGAGCCGAAGGCAGTTGCTGAACCAACTGAGCCACCCAGGTGCCCCCAGAATATCTCATTTTTAAAACTCATCTACTGGTGGCAGCGATTACTAAAGTAGCTACCAGCAGTACCTCCAACAGACATACCTACTAGCTCCCAGGTCACTCAATTCAAAGGAGAGTGGTATCCTGGGATAGAGGAGGGAAAGGTTTAATTTAGAGAGTAACACAGGAGCGAAAGGACTTCTCCAGTATCCATCACACACACGAGGAACCCTAACTCTAAATACCAATAAATGTTTCATTTTCTTTCTTGACTGTAACAGAAGCCCAGTTAAGAGACCAGCAATCTATCTCTTCCCTCTCCCTTAAAAAGGAGACTAAAGAAGCATGTAAATAATTTATAATTCTATAAGTTGCATAACAAATGAATGCCTATTATAATTTTTGATGATTTTAATTCTTTCAATTTATGGTACCTATGGGAACCAAACGGATATAGCTGCTTCTCTGTCTATGCAGAATGTGGAATGATAGACCATAAATGGTTAAAAGTAGCAATAAAAGCAACTAGCTTGACTTCCTCTATTAATCAGACAACAACAGCTAAACCAAAAAGATGTGCCCTTTCCAATTTAGGCATGATGTTCTCTAGACAGTGAGAGTGACTTTGAAGCATAAAAAGTCGTTAACCTTCCTGGCATGATGCAGTAAAAGGTGTCTTCTTATATCTATCTACTTCTACAATCATTTGGATCAAAGAAAGGTGCCACTGGTCTGGTTTTCTCTTGTGACTCAGACTTCCATTTCAGGGGAAGTAGCAACGTGTTGCTTATTTTGAATCAATTAATCGTTTTGCCTGCTACTGTAGAGTTGTGCTGTTGTTGCACTCCAAGGAAAAGAAACTTGAACAAGTGGTTTCAGACAGGGTACCTTTTTAGCTTAGAGCAATCATTGCCATTTGCCTTCACTTAGTAACACTTCGAGGTTCTTATTAGTTTCTTTCCTTGTTAAAATGACAGCATCTCAAAAATATTAGGAAATAGATGTTGTAGGATTATATTTTAATGTGAAATTAATGAGGCAAAGACAGTAACATAGGTTGATTATCTGACCAAGAACAAAATTAAAATTTGAGCAAGCACAGTTGAAAACAATAGATAAAATACTAGAGTCAATTTTTACTGATACTTTAATATTATTATCTGGCTGAGTGATAGAATTTCTGCACCAGACTGTTAAGACACAGATACTTCATAATTGGCTTGCCTGAGAGCAGGGGAAAAGGAATTGATGAAATTCTCTAAAGTAGCTCCAAAATGACCTTAAGTTGACTTCTTATTGGTTGTTAACTGAGGTCCCTTCCCCGTGTCTGCTTTGGAGTGGACAGATTTGCTATATTCTTGGCTATGAGCATAGAAGTAGTGGAGGGAGAAAGCACTCAGAAAAATGAACAAGAGAGCCGTAGAAAGAGGTAATAGTATACATACTTGCAGCTGGAATTAGTAAGACTATTTTGTTTGATTTGACATTTCATTTAACCGCAGCCTGAGGTTTTAGAGATTTTATAATTGCCAAATGATATATTTAGATGGTAGAATGTCAAAAAAATGTTTTCAATGAGTAAGAAGCAATGTTGATATACCTTTTCCACTGCCAAAGTTACCAGTGACCTGCTGTACAGATTCAGAATGGCAGGCCTTAGGTTGTGGAGGTTGAATATTTGGTAACAGGAAAGACTTGAGATAAAACAGGGTGATTTAGGGGAAGCTTAGTTAAAGAGAATTTTTTTTAAAATATTTTACTTATTTGAGAGAGAGACAGCATGAAAGAAAGAGTACAAGCTAGGGAAGCAGTAGAGGGAGAGGGAGAAGCAGACACCCCCATTGAACGGGAAGTCTGATGTGGGGCTCAATCCTAGGTCTTTCAGATCATGACCTGAGCTGAAGGCAGACACTTAACCAACTGAGCCAGCTAGTTGTCCCTAAAGAAAAAAAAAAACATTTTAAAGATCTTATTTATTTATTTGGCAGACAGAGAAATCACAAGTAAACAGAAAGGCAAGCAGAGAGAGGAGGAAGCAGACTCCCTGCTGAGCAGGGAGCCTGATGCAGGCCTAGATCCTAGGACCCTGAGATAATGACCTGAGCTGAAGGCAGAGGCTTTAACCCACTGAGCCACCCAGGTGCCCTCCCTAAAGAAAATTTTAATGGACCTTAGATCTAGGTATTCAGGGCTTATTTAAAAAAAACAAAACAAAACAAAACAAACAAACAAAAGCAGGAATCTCTTTCTGGGGCAAATAACAAAACCATACACATTGCACTGTTTATAACTTACCAGATTGGTAAAAGTCAAAATGTATTATAAATAGAGTTGACTATTGTTAGTAGGATGACAGTTTAATACATTATTGGTGGAAATGTAAACTTTAAACACCATGAATGACAACTTAAATGCCTGTTGACAATTTAAAATGTACACATTGTTTTTCAAAACAATACAGATCCTGGGAAATTTTCTCACAAATGTCTTTACATATATGCAGTGAAACACAAGTGCAGATGTAATCATCAAAATTGTTTGTATTAAAGATTGAAAAAATATAAATGTTGGACAGCATAAAGCATGTTAAATAATGTGCACTCATATCACAGTCCGTAATAATTTTATTAATTAATTAATTTATTTATTTATTGTGGTCATTTTACAGAATAGGACAGGCCTAGGAGTCTTCATCAAAAACTCCAAGACAGGGACACCTGGGTGGCTTAGTCAGTTAAGCATCCAACTCTTGATTTTGATTTTGTTTCAGGCCATCATCCCAGGGTCATGAGATACAGAGTCTCGTTTTGGGCCCTGTGTTCAGCACAGAGTTTTCTAGAGATTCTCTCTCTCTCTCTGCCCTTCCTCATGGTTTTGTGCTCTAAATAAACAAATAAAATAAAATCTTCAAAATATAAACAAAAACAAAAAACCTGCCAAATGCATAGTGAAATGAAAGATTCAAACTGCGGAAGATACAGACATGCTATTATTTGCAAAGTTTTGGTCCTTCCAGTTCTTCTGTCTGATCAAGACACAGTGAGAACAATAGGTGCATTCCCAATAAAGCAGAGCAGATAGATAAAAAATGCTGGGCTTCCTGATGATATTATTAAACCTCTGTTTTGCTTAAACATCAGATGGGAAATAGAATTCCATTTGCATACACTCTTCTCTCAACAAGAAATTCTTTAGAAGTTTCAGCTGATGCATTAATTATCATATTTTATTGTTATTATTACTGAATTGGAAAGGGTAAAATAAGACAGAAAGTTAATGCTTTAGTATGTTCCTTTAGGGGAATATAAAAGGAATAATAACAATAACTAAATGTATATATTCCCTTAAGAAATATGAAAATATATTTAGTATGTATTTGTTAAATATATAATATATAAAATTAACATATATTCCATTATATGTTTTAAGGAATATTCACGTATGTTTCCTTAAACAGAATGGAATAGGCTAATATTAGGGAAAAAAGAGAGAGGACTATTTCTTTTTTTTTTTTTTTTTTAAGATTTTATTTATTTGACAGAGAGAAATACAGCCAGAGAGGGAACACAAGCGGGGGGCGGGGGGGGGGGGTGAGAGAAGGAAAAGCAGGCTTCCCGCCAAGCAGGGAGCCCGATGTGGGACTCGATCCCGGGTCTCCGGGATCATGACCTGAGCCGAAGGCAGTCACTTAACCAACTGAGTCACCCAGGCACCCGAGAGAGGACTATTTCCATGAATTGCCTTGAAATATTTTAGATTCTACAAAGTTTTATCTAAATCTTATAGTTATGGATTTTATAGTGTGAATTTTTATGGTAGTGGTTTCAAAGTTTTTATTAGTGCTTTTATGTTGTTAAGTAGTTAAGAAATCAACCAAAACTTATCTTCTTCATGATCAGAAATATAGTTCTTACTATATTCTGAAAGAAAATAACTATTATGGCTTGAGATGGTGGGTTGGTTTCAATTTTTTTTTTAAATACAATATTTTATTTAGGATTTTAACTATAATATTTCTGTTTCAACACTTAAGATATGTACACATTTAGGTTCTTGTAGAAACGTTCACTAAGATTGTAGATTGTCTTATAAGATTAAATATAGAGCTGACATAAGAATATGCAATTGTGATTAAGATATTATATAAACATATATTTCAATTTTTCCACATATATTTTACTAATATAATGGTTGAGATCATAAAGACATATTTTACCATAGTAAAGGCTCTAAGAAAATACATCTTAACAATTGGTGCTGCCACAATGTAATTTCCTTGCAAGCAGGCAGTTTGGTTGTGAGACAAGTAATCCCCTGGGTAATCAGAATTGCAAAAGGCACTGATGATCATTTAGATAAAATAGTAAAATACCAGAAATAAATCTGAGTAAGATGTCCAGCCCATGTCACACAAACAGCACAGATGTGAATTAAAAACAGATTTATTTAGAATCTTGCAGGAAAGGAGAAATATTCCATCAGTAGAACAAATGCTAGAACTATGTCATCTACCCTTTGATATAATTCTGATCTTTACACAGAAAAATACTTCAAGTTAGTAATACTAAATGTTATGTCAAATGATACAAAATAAGACTAAACTCTGGCAGGAAAACCATCAATAATGCTGCTTTATTGCAACTGTTCAAAAAAAAGGGCTTGCATATTTTTAAAATGAATTTGAGGGAAACAGAACCTTTGAGGAGAGCATTTTGAGGACAGTAACTAACTTATGCTTTCAACAATAAAGAGAAATATAAACGGGGAATCTTGCATTGACTGTGTAGGATTAGAGAAGACGATCGTTCGTGGTCATAAACTTTGTCAGATACAGTGCAGGACAATAGATAAATAATACAATAATGGATCAGAAATTGCTTCTTGATAAAGTAGTTTGGAGGATACAGAGAGACTTTTATCTATATTACATAACTTGGGAGTGTCTGGAGAGATTTAAGAGTGGGCCCAGAAAACATTTCCGACAGAGTTCCACAGTGCACTTGTCATAGAAGACAGTTGAGCAGTAACAGATTTTGAATGGTGGCCCGAGAGTGGTGGCTTTAACAATCAAAAAGAGACAGAAAAACAAAACAAAATTGTTAAAAATAAATATCTCTTTTTGAAATTACTGAAAATCCCAGATTTTTCCCAAATTCTCCAAGGTGCTAAATAAATTAACAACAACAAAGACACAAAACAAATGAAGAACAACAAAAAACCCACACACTAAAAAACAGACCTATGTAAATAATTATCTCAGCTATAGAGCTATAAGAAATGTGTGTAAAGTCTTTCGAAGAACAGAGAAGACATAAAAGAATATTATTTCACAGTGTCGGTAGGAAACAAATAAGAAAGGAAACAAATAGGAAACAAATAGGAAAGAAATAAGAAAGATGGCTCAAACAAAATGGTACAAAAACAATACCAGGAACAGAAAAGAAAATGAGATCTTTGGAAAGATTTTGTAACTCAACTAAGAAAAGCGCAGCATTTATTAAGTCAAGAACATAGTCTAAAATAGTTATTAAGTTTATAAACTTTAAACCTTATTATTGTTAGTAAATGGTTTAAAATTGTTGAAAGCAAAGACTTGAGAAATAAGAGGTGAAAGATAACTAGCAAGTAATTGTGATATACAGCATTGATATAGATGGAGTCAATAATATTAGTCGTCTTGTCCACTTCTCCATATTGTTTTAATGTTTTGCCAAATTGATCTGTGAGGAAATGAGAGAGACAAATTAAATATTCCAATGCTAATGTGTACTGTCAATTTTTCTTTTATATGTATAACTGGATGGTAAATTGCTGGATTTATGAATGCTGATGATAATGTTTCCTTTACTTTGCTTCTTATCTTTCATTGATGCAGAGAATAGAATCCTTTAGCTTTTCAATTATACAAGATCCTTTCCTTAATGGCCACCTATTATAATTCTCAAAAAAAATTGAACAAATTTCAAAAACATCATAGAGATTATAGGTCATGTTCTGGGCAACAATTCAATAAAGCTGGATTTTAAAGTGAAAATAAATAGATTCTGACTGCTTAGAATTAAAGAAAATATATTAATATAACTTGAGTCAAATAAAATGTGAAAATTCCAGTTGTAGGCCATTCTGAAATTAAGTATTATAAACATAAATTTTATTAAAATAATAGTTGCATTAAAATATAAGGGCCAACTATAAAGCCAAAACTATATTCATAGGATGATTAAATGGTTTACCTTTCTACAGGAAATATGAATAGGACAAAAATGCAGTACAACTGTTAGAAGAACATCAACAGAATCTAAGAAAATCAAAAGGAAGAAAGAGTAGAATAAAAACAATTTAGTTTGGAGCGCCTGGGTGGTTCAGTTGTTTAAGCGACTGCCTTTGGCTCAGGTCAGGATCTTGAAGTCCCAGAATCGAGCCCTGCAAAGGGCTCCCTACTTGATGGGAAGCCTGCTTCTCCCTCTCTTACTCCTCCTGATTGTGTTCCCTCTCTGGCTATGTTTCTCTCTGTCAAATAAATAAATAAAATCTTTTTTTTTTTTTTTAAGATTTTATTTATTTGACAGAGAGAAACACAGCTAGAGAGGAAACACAAGCAGGGGGAGTGAGAGAGGGAGAAGCAGGCTTCCCGCCGAGCAGGCAGCCCGATGTGGGACTCGATCCCAGGTCTCCGGGATCATGACCTGAGCCGAAGGCAGTTGCTTAACCAACTGAGCCACCCAGGCGCCCCTAAATAAAATCTTAAAAAAAAATTAGTTCATAAATATTTTCTACCTTCTAGAATGTTCTTTAAACAAATCATCAAAATGAATAAAACAACAGCTGGTATACCAATGGAAAAAGTGAGAACTTCTTGTTTAATACATATATGTACTTCTGCATGTCAACACGTTTGAAGATATTAAATATGTAATTTCAAAAACTACATGAACAAATATGATTCAAAAATACAGAAAATTTACATAAAGATTCTTCAATTAAAGTTTAGGTGTTGCCAAAGAATTTTAAAAAAGAAAAGTCTCCATGAACTTACATGTTTCTTTTTGAAGTTTTAAAATATTTAGGGGGAAATAAATGCTAAGGAAAATTAATTAAAATATTTTAATCTATCTATGGTGAATATTGGATATTATGAAAAGCTTTTAAAATTCAAATTATTAGAAAATGCTGAGGATTAATATAGTTTAAATACGTACTATCCAAACAATAACAACAGTGAAGTATTTGAATAATACATAATAAAATATTAGTATTATTTCAGAAATAAAGCATGGTTGGAAATTGAATAATGATAATTATCATGCCACTCCTTGAAAGTAAAACTATTAAAACTCATAAAGTCATGTAAGATAATATGACATCATTAACATTAATGGCATGTAGTTGGTATATGTTTGAAAACTATGTAACTATATGTAGTTAACTGATGGCATAGAGAATTATGTAAATTTGCATACTAAAAAGCAGTTTTAAAACTATGTATTCAATGTGATACCTCTTTAGATATATAATATATGTAGGCATGCTTTATTGGCTAAAGGGAGTAAAAATAATATTCTAAGCATGCTGAAATAAAGAGATGAAATAATTTTATATTAAATAAGGCATGCTTTAGTAAAGTATAAACTGCATGCTAAACAGCCTAGCTTTTCAGAGAGTAATTACATAGTTTGGCCACTATGTACTAAGAGAAATAGAAGGTAGTTGGGGTTTATACCATATATTCTTTCACCTTTTTTAAAAAATCCCAGCTTCTTTCCATTGATCATAAACATCTACTAGAACTAAGATCTCTTAACCCATGTAATGACCAAAGTGAAGAAAATCAGGCTGAAGCTTCAAGAAGATTTTATCATTATGACTACTTAAGATGGGGATAATTTGTGTGTGTGTATATATATATATATATACTATATATAGTCACTATACATATATACATATATTGTCATAATATATGTATGCCACTATATAGATATATAACATTCACACATATATATAAAATGCCAGTATTCTGTATATGCCAATTTTTATGTATGTACTTAATGTATAAAGATAATAATATAAATTATATATATAAAATATCAGCATATATTATATATGTAGGTATTTGCATATATCTATATGCAAGACATACACCTTATATATATAAGATGTCAGTACCTTTGGATTCAAAGCTAGAAATATGTGTAAGATTCAACTGTGCTTTTCTAAATTTTTCACTTGTTTATGCATTTAGTGATTTCATAGTTTATGGAAGTAACTCATTTAAAAGTGTAGAAGTTTAAAAAACATAAGTAAAATAAATCTGGGCCACGGGCCCCTGAGCCGTGCAGTTGGGTAAGAATTGGACTCTCAGGGGTGCCTGGGTGGCTCAGTTGGTTAAGCGACTACCTTCGGCTCAGGTCATGATCCCAGAGACGCAGGATCGAGTCCCACATAGGGCTCCCTGCTCGGCGGGAAGCCTGCTTCTCCCTCTGTCACTCCCCCTGCTTGGGTTCCCTCTTTAGCTGTGCTTCTCTCTATCAAATAAATAAATAATCTCAAAAAAAAAAAAAGAACGGGACTCTCAGTTTTGGTTCAGGTCACAATCTCAGAACCCATGAAAGAGAGCTCCGTAGTGTCCTCCCAACTCAGCACAGAGTCTGCTTGAGATTCTCAGTCCCTCTCTCTCTGCCCCTCCTGCTCATGTTCTCTCCCCTTCTTTCTCTCTCTAAAATAAATAGATAGGGGCACCTGAGTGGCTCAGTTGGTTAAGCGACTGCCTTCGGCTCAGGTCATGATCCCAGAGACCCGGGGTCGAGTCCCACATCGGGCTCCCTGCTCAGCAGACAGCCTGCTTCTCCCTCTCTCACTCCTCTCGCTTGTGTTCCCTCTCTGGCTGTGTTTCTCTCTGTCAAATAAATAAAATCTTAAAAAATAAATAAATAAATAAAATGAAAACACTAACATTAAAAAAATAAATAAATAAAAAATAAAATAAAATAAAATAAATAGATAACCCTTTAAAAAATAAATTTGGGCAATTGAAGGAAAATGTACATTAGATACAAAACAGTATAATTCATAAATGTAAATTACACTCCAATACATAGTACAATAATAAAGTTACCCTGCATGTGAGTCAAAGATATCATTAAAATGGTCTAAAATGGGTGATAATAAGATAATAGGTGACCAGCCAATAGATTTTCCACAAACTAGAAATAGTCAGAAATGTTGTAGGAATGGAGGCAACAAAGGCCAAAGTGGCAAGGCAATCAGTTAAGAAATGGAGATGGTAGACTGTGCTGATGGTAGAAAGAGACTGATAGGTTGCAAACAAGTTTAAAATACAAAGAAGAAAAAAACTGTCCGAAGTTACAAAGGGCAGCAACATAGCTACACTTGAGAATAAGCTGAGATAATTGTTGTATTTTTATATTGAGTGTATTCATCTATGTGCCCAAGAAAGAATATAAACTAAAACATTTAAACTTAATTATTTTTAAATGTTTTTTTGTTTGTTAGTTTTTTGTTTTATTTTGTTTTGTTTTGAGAGAGAGTGAGCAGAGAAAGGGGCAGAGGGAGAAGGAGAGAGAAATTCTTTTTTGTTGTTGTTGTTTTTTTTATTTATTTTTTTATTTTTTATTGTTACTAAATTTTTTTTTTCCAGTGTTTCAAGATTCATTCCCCATTCCCCACACCCAGTGCTCCATGCTTTAGGTGTCCACAGTACCCACCACCAGGCTCTCCCATCCCTCCACCCCCCTCCCTCCAAGTCCCTCAGTTTGTTTCTGTGTTCAAAGTCTCTGTTGTTTCGTTTCCCTCCCTAGATTACCCTAGTTCCCATTTGCTTTCCTTCTGCCACTGTCCTCCAGTTTGCCCCTCATGCACCGCAAGTAAGTGAGACCATGCGATACTTGACTTTC
>PITA01020060.1:0-35900 GCA_004023965.1 Spilogale gracilis | reverse complement strand
AAGAAAGAAAGAAAGAAAGAAAGAAAGAAAGAAAGAAAGAAAGAAAGAAAGAAAGAAAGAAAGAGTATACAACACTATACTGCTTCCCACTTAAGGAACTCAGAAGTTAAAGAAGCTCTTTCATTTTCATTAAGCCTCATCATATACAGTTATTGAAGCCAGTTCTAAGCAAAACAAACAGTTCATTAGGAAGCTGATCACCATCAGCAAAATTAGTTTTATTGCTATAGGGCTGGCATGATAAAAAAAAATGTCCTATCCATCAAGATAATTATCTTTAATAAAACTCATCGGGCCTCAGAACTCTTCTCATCATTCCAGACATCCTCTACCAACATACAGGAAATGGAACTGAAAATGACACTTGCCATCCCTTTCCTAGGCTCTGTATCATATGCATGCACATTTGTAGGGAGAGGATGAAACCTGGCTTTGCACACCTCTCTATAGCCATCTCTTAAACCTTCACACTTCGGTCTCACCTCTAAACCTGAGTTTCTTGCTTCATTTTCTCCCCCTAATGACTCTTGCCCCTGCCAGAAATTGGGTTTTTTTTCTTAGCCTAAGCCCATATTCCTAGACTCCTGATTCCCAACCTGTTTCTGCCGATCTCCTCCTCAAAGAGATTGGATGCCACTACTAGACGAAATTCTGTTACAAATGTGATATATACCAAAGACCTTGATGGTATTGTTTTCTGTATAATCGCTGTTCTTGAAAATCTCAGTGCCGTGCTGTTTTCACCCTTAGGTAAGACTACCCACCTACATTAAGTCCAAGTTCATCATGTAACAGTTGCCACTTACTGAGAGGTTCTTATCATTACAATGATAGATGCATTACTCCTCTATATTTCATAATAGTCCTAAGAGATAGGTACTCTATGATCTCATTTTTACAGAGAAAGAAACAAGCTCAACAAAGTGAGTGAAGTCTTGTCACTCACCCATCTCTAATTTTACTCTGTTCTGTTGCCCCAATTCTAACAGTTTCCAGGATGTCAAACAAATGGATGATTTAAATATTGGTATCAGTATTAAGAAAATGAATGACTCCAATGACTGGTTTTTTAAAAATTCTTTTGTAAGTCAAAGAGTTTCCAATACTTTGCATGCAAGATTGACTGAAGAACTTATCAGTTGACAGCTGTTCATAAAAGATATTTTTGATGATTCTTATGTGACTTTTTGTCATATATCTCAAAAGGATTTTAAAGTGAGTGACACTAAAATGAAACTTCCATTTCCATCTCCTTTTCAGTAAATACTATTTCTCAGATATGAAATAGGAATAGAATTGATGTTGATCATTATCTCATTTAGTAATAACGTGAATACATGAACTAATTGGAAACAAAAGAGGTTCCAATCCATCCCACTGAAAGATGCATGTCCAAAAAAATAATAACTCCAGTAGAGATGCTCATCAAGAAATCAAAGAGCTAGACTAACTCTCATTTACTGACAAGATCATTATGGATGACTCAGATAGCAAACGTGGACATCAACATGCAAGTTCTGAACTGAGAATTTTATAGCTTTCAACTAACTCCACAGAGAACAATCATTCTAATCAATGAGAAAAGCATTTGATCAAATTTGAATAACTGATAGCCTATGAGATAAACCTGATTATTTCCATCTACTTAATGAAGGCCTAAAGAGGTTAACAATGATTGTTATTTCTTTCCCACTAAAGTTCAATAGACATGGAGTGATAATCATTTAAGAGCTTTCATAATCTGAGTTAAAACTGTCTACTCAGATAAGCCAGTTCAGTGATACAGCATAGTTTTCCACTCTAGCAACCCTATCAAGAATGGAAATTAGGACAAATAATTTAATTTCTGAGAATACAGTTCAGTATCTCGATAATGGGCCAAATTATAGTCTGGTCGGAAAACTAAATACTTCAGAAATATAAAGCACCTACTATTCAAACACTGAATACTAAAATTCAGTCTCAAGGTACTCAATGCTCAACCTGAGCACTAATTTTTTTTTTCACTTTGACAGTCAAATTGAGAGAGAATTTTGAGCCGTGCAAAATGAATTAGGAGCAGCCACTCAAAAAATATGAGTATCAAGAGATGTGGTCCCCTCAAAGTACCAGTGATGATCAGTTTGAAATACTTCATCATAAAGAAGATGGAGAAGGGCTCTCTTCTTCCTCCCCCCGATGAAAACATTCAGATTTGAACAACACCAGCCTCAGGAGGGTGGGGGACAAAAAACCTCTTACTGTTAGCCAATACAAACCAGAGTGCTGCGGATATGATGAATTTTCTACACATCTGATACTCTTCTGAATGTAAATACACCACTTTCAAGGCTGAGATAAACTGACAATGTTAGTTGGCATGTTATTCTTTTTAATAAAAATGCACCTTGATATTGAAGGACACATCAATTATTTTTTAAAAGAATTTTGGCAATATACTAAAATGCTAAAATATGTATTTAAGATAGCTAGCTCAGAAGTAATTGTCACATGTTTCTTAGCAAAAAATATGAAAGGTGGGAGATAAGAGGAAGACAAATGATAGACAAAGGAGAAGAGTGTGTGACACATGTTTAAGTAAAGGACACACTTTTTTGTTGAAACAGCCAGGCTGGCAGAGTGCCAGAAGACAAATATAAGACTCAGGTAAAGAGATTCACATGGCTGTACCATGAAGTGGCACCAACAGCCTCAATGACACAGTCCAGCTTTATTTTTTCTTTTTTTAAAGATTCTATTTATTTATTTGACAGGGTGAGACACAGCAAGAGAGGGAACACAAGCAGGGGGAGTGCGAGAGGGAGAAGCAGACTTCCCGCTGAGCAGAGAGCCTGATGCAGGGCTCGATCCCAGGACCCTAGGGTCATGACCTGATGCTTAAAGACTGAGCCTCCCACACACGCCCACAGTCAAGCTTTAAATGCTTGTTAGAAAAGAAAAGAAATTAATGAAAGACAAAAGAAAAAAAAGAATTAAGGTAATCAACAAAACTAACAGTTGATTATTTGATAAAAAAAAAACTACTAGAAATTTCTGAAGCATATGAATATCAATTGCTTACTAATTAGTATGCTCAACTCAATTCCAATCAAAATTCTGATGAGGACCTCCATGAAAGTTGACAAACCTATTATGAAATTTATATGGAACAGTGAAGGGCTAATAATGGCCAACAGAGGGCGCCTGGGTGGCTCAGTGGGTTAAAGCCTCTGCCTTCAGCTCAGGTCATCATCTCAGGGTCCTGGGATTGAGGCCCCCATCAGGCTCTCTGCTCAGTGGGGAGCCTGCTTCCTCCTCTCTCTCTGCCTGCCTCTCTGCCTACTTGTGATCTCTGTCAAATAAATAAATACAATCTTAAAAAAAAAAAAAAAGAATGGCCAACAGACTCAAAGAGTAGGGTGGTTTGAACTTGTCCCCCTATAAAACAAAAACAGAAAAGCATAGGAAAAAAGAGCAGAGAGAAGAATAAATCACATACAAGTATGGGCACATGGGTTCTATGCATCATAAAATGTACTTCACACTGATTTGTGATACAGAATAAAAATGGAAGAACCTCACAGGAGAAAATTTTATTCTTAAATTTATTTTCATTTTATTTATTTATTTATTTATTTATTTTGGTAATCTCTACACCATACATGGGGCTTGAACTCACAACCCTGAGATAAAGAGTCTCCTGCTGTTAGGACTGTCAGCCAGTTGCCCCTCGTCCGGACAAATACTTGAACATGTGGACAGATACGTTTAAGAATGTCCACAGCAGCACTACTAGTTAACAACAAAAATGCCCACCAATAACAAAATGGATATGATGTATTTATAAAGTAGAATACTGTTCAACAGAACAAAACAATTAAAACTAATTAATAAAGTTCATAAACATGTTAAA
Organism: Spilogale gracilis; assembly: GCA_004023965.1. Classification (NCBI taxonomy): domain Eukaryota; kingdom Metazoa; phylum Chordata; class Mammalia; order Carnivora; family Mephitidae; genus Spilogale; species Spilogale gracilis. The sequence continues at coordinate 32,008 of PITA01020060.1, read as the reverse complement.
TGAACAAAAAATTAATTATTCACATTGAAACTGCATTCATATATAGATATGAAACCAACAAAGGTAAATAATTTATCATTTATATAGTACAACCTTTATAGTAAAGCTACGAAGAAAAAGTACTAATTCTGTGTGAGGGAAAGAGGAAGTAAAATGAAAATACTAATGAGAAAGTTACATAAAGGGTTTCAGTAATATTAGTAATCTTAAACTAGGCAGTAAATATAATCAGGTTAGATCTTCAAAATATGTGATCATCTGAATGGTCTGACTACTCAGCAAATCTAAAAGCAAAACTGTTATTGTAACTTATCAGACTCCAAGGCTTCCCAGGAATTCTATCTTTAGGAAATGAATTCTTGGAGAGTTTAAAGTCCAAACAGCTGGGGCAGTGGGGTGGGAGGGGCACTTGGAGGTTCAGATCAGTAGCTACCTACCAGCCAGTACGAATACATTTCAATAATCAATAAGGGCAGTCACACTACTGCCTTCCCCTTGAATAATAAATAGTCCTAGATATATGAGTGATCCTTTATTCCTTATAACATAGAGTATGTATTATTTTTTCTATATATATAACAGCACTTCCAAATACTAATATAATGTAAGCCACAAATGTGCATTACTCATGTAATTTTGAATTTTCTGTTAGCCTCACTTAAAAAAATGAAATGAAACATTTTAATAACATTTTGTGTAATTCAATATATCCCAAATATCATTTCATTAGGTAATAAATATGTAAAATTGTAAATGAAGTACTTACATATTTTTATGCTAAAGCTTTCTAATCCAGTATGTATTTCATACTTACAGCCCATCTCAACTGAACTGGCCCCAAGTTTCAAGCATTTATTTACTTCAAGTATTTATATCACTAGTGGCTAAAGTACCAAATACCACAGGTATAGAACATATCATAAATTTTAATGATAGAATAGGAATTTTCATATGTATTGATATGGAAAGATATGGAAAGATTTACATATTATTTAATGTAAAAAGGAAGATGTAAAAAAGTACATAGAGATCATCTTATCTAATATGTGTGGGAATATGGGAAGTACATGTATTTTGTTTCACAAAACTTTTAAAACTGTAAGAGCTTTGTTTCTTGAAGAGAACTAGAGATTGAGGATTCAGGGATATTTTTTCTGCTTTTTTGGACTTTGAAAAGGATGTATATCTATCCACCTTATTTTACAGAATAGAAACAAATAGTTAATAAATGAAGCATGAACAGTTAAGAAAATATTAAGAAATGGAACTAGTTAAGCTAAGGGGAGCCTCACTCACATTTCCAACTAGAGATGCCAGAATTACTGATTTGATCATTACGTACTCATTTGTGCTTTTCCATCTGTCTTGACAGACAGGCATGTTGAATAGGCCACAATGATCACTTGCCCTGTGAACATTCTATTTTTCTCAATATTGCAAGCACTGATCTAACTGAAGATGGATGGAAGATTAGGGAATTCAATACACCAAGACAGAAGGACGTCTAAAACTTCTATGGACTACAATTTTAAGAGTTTAATACAAATGCACTGGCACATGAGTTCTAGATCTATACTCTCTTGGACACTAATTTAGTAGTCTTACAAAAGAAGGAAGTGAACTTATATCTGACCCAAATTGTTCCCAACACACTCATGGTTTGTGATCATCACTTCCTTTTAGGTGGATCTCAACCAACTTTTAAGGATCTTATTGAAGCCTTTCCTAGATCATGTTCCAGAGACTGCTATATTTATTTTTTGGAAAATCAGGAGTACATAGTCCCATATTCACTCCTGACTCCTTTCTTGTTTCCATCTATTTCAGGATCAACAGCACTGTCTGGGAATCATTCCTTAAAGTTCCATCAATGTTCTTATATTATATAATATTGATCAGGAAAGTTGAACTCCTTTGGGGTGGTCTTATTCTACTCCACTTTTTAAATACTGTTAGTGGGGCGCCTGGGTGGCTCAGCTGGTTAAGCACTTGCCTTTGGCTCAGGTCATGATTCCAGGGTGCTAGCATTGAACCCCTGCTCAGCAGAGAGCCTGTTTCTTCCTTACCCTCTACAGCTTCCCCTGCTTATGCTCTCTGTCAAATAAATAAATCTTTAAAATAAATAAATAAAAATAAAATTAAGTAAATAAATACTGTTTGCTATGCCATCTCTTCCTGTAATGCACTTTTTATGGAGAAAAAAAAAAGATCTAGGATTTGAGTGACAAGGCCTCCATCTCATCATAGGTTCTTACACCACCAACCCAAAATAGTAAGCCTATTAGTTACTCTTTCTTCTCTCTAAAACAAAACTAAAATTTATTCGCAGCTTTATTACCTTAGTCCAATTCTTCAGTCTCTAGGGCCAAGGCTAATCAACATTTTCCTGCCCACAGTCAGGGTGTGTACAGTACTGCACCTGGCCATGAGAGGGCAGCAGAGGCCTAGAGCCAGGTGGTCATGTGGTCTATTGAGGCTGTGACAAGGAAAAAGAAGTCAGGAATCCTGATCTCACTAACCACAAAGCCCTGGAAAAACTGGGAGTGCACCAAGCATGGCCTGAAAATAGCATATGTCACTGGTTCAACTCATTCAACATTTGATGAGTAAACTGAAAAATTAGTTTCACTTCTTTAACCTTATTTCTTGCTATATTCCAGTATCTTGTAAATATATAATGTAGACCACCATCAATGATCCATTTCCAATAGTTTCTGACTGAGCAGGTCTGGAGTCAGGACCAAGACTTTTTACTTGATCAAACATGACAGTTGATTCTCATTCACATTAATGTTTGAGAACCATGTCTAATCCCTAAATGAAATCCATGCAATTTAGTTACTAAAACTTATCTTTTATGCTGTATTATTATTGTTCTTCGTAGTCTCACATTGTCAGCTTTTATCTTCCATTAATTTTTCTCCCCTTAGGGCTCTCAAAATCTTATTCTCTTTCATTTCCAAACCTATGGATTCAACTACCAACTATTTTAGAGGCAATACAGTGTAATCGAGAAAACAATGTGCTTAGAAATCAGATACCCCCCCAAGCCTCAGTTTTTCTCAGTAATATTGAGATAAAACGGAATATATTTGACATGGGGATTGATAAAATATACGTTAATATTTTGGAATAGTGACAGAATAAACGTGAGCTCCATAAATGTTCATTTTACTCCTTTTATTCTTTACCGTAACCAGAGATAATGTAATCCACATCCCTCCCTATTGTCCACCTCCAATGGTTCCACTCTAAAGAATGAGGACACAAGCCATCTTGCTTAGTACAGGATTACAGGTAGAGAAGAACACCAGCCCTGCCTGAGAAAAGATAGGGGTCTGAATGCAAAGGCCAGGGAAAAGAAAGAAGTGAGCAGCATATCCCCTCCTATTGCAAAATACTGAGCTCCAGTAAGAAAGATTCAGGTGAGGTGTAGACTTTGATTAATACTTAAGAACTGCATTAAGTGGGGCGCCTGGGTAGCTCAGTTGTTAAGTGTCTGCCTTCAGTTCAGGTCATGATCCCCAAGTCCTGGGATGGAGCCCCATATCGGGTTCCCTGCTCAGCAGGAAGCCTGTTATCCCTCTCTCACTCCCCCTGCTTGTGTTCCCTCTTTAGCTGTGTTTCTCTCTGTCAAATAAATAAAATATTTTTAAAAAATTAAAAAGAACTGCATTAAGTAGTAAACATAAAATGATATAACAGTTTTAACCACAAAAGTTGTTCTTTCCTGGGCCTAAGTTGAATTCTGTCTATACAAAATGTTTCTAGAAATTACTATGGTTTATTAACTATACACAAAAATGTAAGAGCATAATCAAAAGGAATAACTTATTTTTGACAGATATTGATTATTAAAATAACTGGCAAACCATCAGCATTTGTCATGGTGCCAACCATCAAAGTAGGTAACCCCAGTTTATACCAATATTGTATGTGAAAAATAAACACAGTTCAAATCAATAAGAAACAAAGAAATACATATAGAAAAAGATCAGAAATCAGAACCAAATTGTCAATTTGTTATTCTGTGTAGTTTAGTGGAACATTTCAAATTAAAGTAAAAACAAATTATTGACTCAAGGCCTTAAAGCTATAAAGACCGTTATCAAACTTGGTGATAACTCCCTTCACTCTGCAGGCCTCTAACTGCAATGACCAAAAGAGTGAATAAAAGCCCCAGATCCCTGCAGAAACAATTTTATCCATTTTATTTCAAAGCTGCTTTTTTCAAATAACTCTTCCAGACAGAAAGACAATTCAGTTTTCTCCACAACAGCCAGATACAATGCAGGGAGAGGGCATCTATGCTCTGAGCCTCAGTTTCCCCATCTGTGAGTCTAAGAATTCAAACATCACTGAACAAACCAAAAGCACATCGCACGGTAACTCTAGCCATTTGTCAATCTACACTGGTCCTCCTTCCACCTTCCTTACATTACATAGCAGCCCTTGTAAAACCAAGTGCAGATATTAATGTTCATAATCCTGTCTTCTATAGTTTCTAAATAATAGATGGCAGAAGTGAGTCATTTGTTTCATACACTTCGTTTTTTTTTTTTTTAAGATGTTTTATTTATTTATTTTACAGAGAGAAACACAGCCACAGAGAGAACAGAAACGGGGAGTGAGAGAAAGAGAACCAGGCTTCCAGCCTACCAGGGAGCCCGATGTGGGACTTGATCCCGGGTCTCCGGGATCATGACCTGAGCTAAAGGCAGTCGCCTAACCAACTGAGCCACCCAGGCGCCCCCTTTTTCCACTTCTTAACACACTACTGGAAAGAGTGTTTAGATCGGCATTAGTAGCTATTGAATTCTATCCATAAAGAGATTTCTAGTAATTTTCCCTCTTGTTATTTCATCATAGATATTCACCCCTTACTGAGTACCTTTGGCTGGTTAGTTTGGCTGACTGGATCAAAACACAGGGAGTTTAAAATCATAGGCCTCATTAGGCATAAAAAAAGACTCCTAGGATGTGGAGAAAAGGGAACCCATAATGCACTATTGGTGAGAATGTAAACTGGTAAAGCCACTATGGAAAACAGTCTGGAAATTCTTCAAAAAGTTTAAAATGGAACTACTATCTGATTCAGCAATTTCCTTTCTGAGTGAACTGAAATCCAAATATCCAATATCCAAAAGGACGGAAATCAAGATCTTAAGGTAATATCTGCACTCCTTATGTTCACTGCAGCATTATTCCCTATAGTCAAGATTGAGAAACAACCCAAGTACCCAGTAAGAGATGAATGAATGAAGAAAATGTGCTATGTGCATGCAATGAAATATTATTTGGCCTTAAAAAACAAGGGAACCTTTACATTGCAACAACATGGGTAGACCAAGTGGGCATTATGCTAAATGAAATAATCCAGACACAGAAAGTCAAATACCTAGATTTCCTCACTTACATGTGCAATCTAAAATAGAGTCATAGAAACAGAGTAGAATGGTGGTTACCAGGAGAGGAGGAAGGTACAAAGTTTCAATTATACAAGATAAAAAAGTTCTCTGGAGAAAAAAAATTTAAGTAACAATAAAAAAAATAACAAAGAAAATAAAACTTAAAAAAAAAAGTTCTGGAAATCTACTATACAGCACAGTGCCAACAGCTAACAGTACCATATTGTATACTCAGTTGCTAAAAGAGTAAATCTTATATTAAATGTTCTCACCCCCCAAAATAACAATAATTGTAAAGACAGGAGGAAACTTTGGGAGATGATGGATAGGTTTATAGCCTTGATGGTGGTGTAAAGGGTCTCACTTATTCCCAAACTTAGTTTATACACATTAAATATATAAAGCTTTGTATATGTAAATCATACCTGAATAAACTTAAAAATAAAGTAAAATTAGTTTTAAAATAAAAATAAGGACACTTCCTATGCCCTGAAAATACCTACTATTGATTGCAGGCTATTAGCATCTGGTTTGCAGTCTTGCTATTCACCTCATCTTATGTCTCACCACCATCTTAAGCAATATCCATGTGCATGTGGACAGTTCATTAAACAGGCTGGCCTCACAAAATCAATGATAACCACATCCACCAACAGATGCTTGACTCTTCACTTCTTGACATCACTCCCAACTATCCCCCCTCCAAAATCTTAACACTTTAGTTTCCTACACTCAATTTGTGTGCCCTCACTTCTCTCATTCTGTCGCTCTATTATACCTATTCTTTGACTTTAGTACAATTTCTAGCACCTGAGTTCTCTATTCTCTCAAACTCTGAGCCCCAAAGTGAATGATTTTCCTCACATATTTAGCCAAGACCTCACTCATCATTCAAAGTCATCAACTCCTACAATTTCATTATAGTTCTGTTTTCTAGCATGTCAAACTTTTTTTTTTTTTAGAATTTATTTATTTATTTATTAGAAAGAGACAGAATGAGCAAGAGTGAGGGTAGGGGTAGAAGAAGAGAATCTTCAATCAGACTCCTCACTGAGCACAGAGCATGAGGTCGGGCTCAATCTCACAACCCATTAGATTGAAATCAAGAGGTGAACACTAAAAGGACTGAGTCGCCCAGATGCCCCTAGTATGCCAACCTTATATAAGCCTAATCATTTGGATTCCCATCCCTTTATCCAAATGGCTAAGCACTACTGGAGAAACAGGTACAACATGCAGAATAACATTACCATAAACTTGAGGTCTCCATCCTCAGGTGGGCCCTGTAGGAAGCAACCTTCTTCTTTCCCATTCCTCTTAATGTTTTTTCAAATAGTCCCCAGAAATCAATTCATTTCCCAGAAGATGAACTGTCATCAGACTTCCAAATTCACAGAGAAAAGACAGACCATCATGACTTTCTTACTGCTTTTCTTTTTCTTTATCAGCTTTTTCTTTGTAGGGGGAGAGTGGGAAGAGGAGAATCACGCTGAGTACTTCTAACATTCCATTTTATCCAATCTGTTGGTTTATTAGCTTTATAACTTAATGTTTCTATTTTAAGTCACTTCTGTAGGACTTTTAATATGCATTTTTAACTCATTACAGTTTTCCTTCACTAATGCTGTATCACTTCACATAAACAGAAGAACCGTTTACTAGCATATTCCATAATCCAATCCCACCACCATTCATGCTGTTATACTTTATGTTTTACCTCTTATGAACCCCACAATACACTGTTGGTGACTTAAACAATTACAATTTAAAGAAAAAAATTGGAAAGAAAAAGGCTTATATTTATCCACATATTAACCATTGTAGTACTCTTCATCTCTAGTAGATCCAGCTATTCATCTCATATAATTTTCCTTTAATGTTTCTTATAGTACAGGTCTACTAGCAATAATTTCTCTCAGATTTTGCTTGTCTAAAAATGTCTCTCTTTTCTGCCTTCCTTTATATATTTTTACCAAATATGAAATTCTAGTTTGACTTTTTCTTTCTTTCAGGCCTGTGGAGAAGCCATTCCATTGTTTTCTGGTTTACATGGTTTCTAAATGAGAAGTCAAGAATATTTCCTATCTTTGTTCCCACTCCCCCCCCCCCCCATGAAAAGTGTCTCTCACCCCCTTTGGCTGCTTTTAAGATTTTTCTCTTTACCACTGCATTTCAGAAAGCAATTTGATCATTTTGGTGTGTGTTGGGGGTGGGGGGGTCCTTACTTAGATTCTTTAACTTCACAGAGCTCTATGTCTTCAGTTTTAATCAAGAAGGAAATTTTTTCTCACTATGTCTTTTAATATTTATTCTGACAATCCCTCTTTCTGGAAGACTAGTTTTATGCATGTTAGCTTGCTTGACATTGTCACACAAGTCACTGAGTATCAGCTTCACAAATCGCACTTGGTTATTTTTTATATCTTCTATTCCTCATATATATATTTATGTTTTCAACTCATTAATGATTTTATAATACTGCTTTAAAGTATTCATCTGATAATTTCATCATCTTTGTCATTTTTCCATCTGTTTCTACCCATTACTACCAAGAGAACTACTGAAAAGTGGCTTGGTTTCCCTCCAATATTATGGCCAAGAGAGAACAAATGAGTCTCTGAAAAAGTTCTAAGACTTAATGAGAGGTAGAGAATACAAAAACAAAAATAGAGTAAATTATAACACCATAAATTGATTTACCAGGATGGCTGCCTCCCAAAGAGCTGTATCAATCACCTCTGCTCTGCAAAGTCCAAAGTGAACAAAGGCAGAATTAAAAAGATAATCAAAAAGGTAAGCTCTTTTGAGGGACAAAAAAGGAAGAGTCTCTCTGCCTTTCATTACCTTCTTGGGATCTAGAAATATGGTTTCATACAACCTCATGACCAAACTTGAGGTGGTCATTAAGATATGTACAAAAATTTCATTCTTTTTATATCAACAGTTGAAAAGCCAGAACATGAACTTAGACAAAGGATGAATATAGGCTGTCAGATAACAACACTGAAGAGTATGACTAAAATGTGGAGTTGCCTTCATCTCAAGGTGACAGAAGGCAAAGCCTGCCATGATATTTCAACCACCTAGAGAACTTCTTTGGGGGAGTTTCTTGTGGATCTTTGGCTAGATTGGGGGAAGCTATCTTTTTTTAATTTAAGGGGTATCTTCTTGGTTCCCTTACAGTAATAGAGGCTTGAAAGATAGCAGAGCTCAGAGGGAAAGAATGTAGCTTTCCATGGAGACAAGAATATATCTATGGTTTGAATTAATACAAAAGTTAATGAGTATTGACAACTAAGATACCAAAAAGTGAAGTTGGTGTCTCTGGAAAGGGAGTTTAGGAATCTCTTGCATTACCTGATCATTTCACATCTACTCTCAATTGTAATAGAGCCCAGCATGCCCTAGGAGAGTGGTTTACCTAATAGCAGAAGTAAACATGCTGAAGGACACAGGCTCCAGTGGCCTCTATGACAACACTAACTCCCAGAGGAAAAAAGACAGCTGTACCCTTGAAGTATGAGTTTATTAGTCTCTTGAAAACTACAAATGGAAGATGGGGGAGACTGGGAGACTAAGGGGCCCACGAACCCATAAATAAGAGAATATTAAGATGGGATAGCAATGAATAAAACCATTTTGTATAGGTATTAACATCCTCTTGTAACAAGATTCTCTGGATGTAGGAAAGAATACTAAAGAACTGACTGAGTGGATTGATTAGCAGGTATGCCAAATTAAAGCAATCTGAATAGGGCCACCTGAGGGATCACTGGGTGTAGAGGGAAACACATGGTTCATAGCCACTTGAGGTGGCTTATTTCATTTAATGAGAACCAGGGCTAAAAAATATATTAAAAATGCAGGAGATGTTCAAACAGTTGAGATGAGAGTACTTCAGCCCGTAGGCACTCTCTGTGAAGAAAAGCCCAGGGCTGACAAAAGCACCAGGGAGCCTTAGAGATGATCCAGTCAAACTTGCATTTTATAGCTGAAGAAACTGAATGAGGCCAGAGGAAATGGAGTGATTTGCCCAAGGTCACATACATAGTTACGTCAGCACAGATGTGATAATGAAGCCCTTGCGTTACCTCTTCTAGTCTCATATTCTTTCCAAGAATATGAGATTATTTTGATCTGTGCCACAAATTCGTCTAACAATTTGTAACAAATTCATCTAACAAACTGTAAAGCTAAAAACTTGATAAGCAGAGACAATATACTACCAGAGATGACATTTATCTGGCCTATGAACTAAAATAAATTAATCAGTGATAATGCATGTGATTTGACAGACCATTATCTGTCATATGCATATTAGCCAGTTCACTTGTACTACTTGTGCTCCAAAGCAGACATTTTTAAATTTGTCCCAATAAGGGACTTAACCATCGTAATGATGACCAACATATATAGAATCTTAAACACTGTTAGGATGCAGACTTATGATTGGAAGGTAATTCCCAACACAGGATATTCTACCACACTAATGTCCTCTGAGATTTATCCATAATAAGGACAAAAAGACAAATTCAATAGAAATTCAAATTTCTCTTCACATGAAAATAAATTTTGACTTCTCATGGTTCTCAAAGTACAGATCCCCAGTACTTAATAAAACATCATAAACAGAACACAAGAACATGGACTTTTCATCTTAAGTGCTATTAAAACCACACTATAATGAAGCAGGAGATATTTTTTATAATCTTTATGGAACTTCCAAAAACTAGAGTTTATTTTCCTCTATTAGGGTACAATTTGGCCTGATAAAAATGGTGACTTCCCACTTTTGAGTTCACCAAGGACACATTATGATTTAATAGAAGGAAATCATTCCATGAGAAGAATGAGAAGCATATAAGGAAGGTAGAGTGGATCATCCCATGGAAATACGTACAACCATAGCACTGCTACTACAAATACACGCAGGCTGCAATGTGTTCAGATTTGACGAAGAGACATGAAGAGCAAGAATAAAGGTTATTAGGATTCTGGGAGCTTATAAGAACTAATATCCAAAATGTAAAGAACTATTGCCATACAGAAAATAAGAGTAGGAGTGTGGTGAAAAATAAGAAGAAAACATGGGGCACCTGGGAGGCTCAGTTGCTTAAGCCTCCAACTTCTGGTTTTGGCTCCCAGTTATGATCCCATGGTCACGAGATCCAGCCCTGTACCCTGTACTCTGTGATCGGGGGCGGGGGTGGTGGTGGTGGTGCTGGTGTTCTGCTTAAGTTTCTCTCCCTCCACTCTTCCCCCCACTCATACACGCTTGCATGCTCTCTCTCAAATAAATAAATCTTTAAAAAGAAAAAAAAAAAAGAATAAAACTACTTCAGTGCACTCTACCCTCGGCTCCTGGAATGATTATTTACATGGGGAATAAATGGCATATGAATGTAATTATGGATACAACAGTAAAGATAAAATAAATGGTATCGCATACTCATTTGCAGGAAAAACACTTACAAAGCTTTTGTTTTCTTGCTCTTCCCACCATCTCTCCTGAGCTCCTTACCTGCCTGCCGAGGGTATCAAGTCAGAGGGATCTAGAGAGGAAAAGGGAGCATCCTGGTCTCCATGTAAGCACTAAAGATCTATGGTAATGCTGAGTGGCAAAGGCAGATTATCAGGGAGCAACCTCACCCTCCCACTCACTTACCTGTTTTCTGCTGTTTCACCTTCATTGAAAAGCTTTTCTGAGGATCACTGGTAACCATCAAGTTATTAAGTAGGATCCTCTAAACCTTCTTTGATATCATGTGTCCCTGACCTCCGACTTACTCTCGAACTCTTGACTTGGGAGACTCTAAGGAGACTCCCCACTTTGAACAAATCCTCTCAGTCCTTTTGCCAGTGGCTCTTTCCAGGCCCCTCTGCACAGGCATTCCCAAAGAGTCCATCCAGGCTCCTTACTCTCAGTCCCCTGGCAATCACATCAGCTCTCCTACCCTCAGTCACCTAGCTCTCTCCCCACAATAATACCTTAGGTTTGTCTAGAAGTTGACGGAATGTACACAGCCTTTCCTTTAATGCCCCCAACAACCTACTGATATTTATTATACAGAGGAGAAAATGGAGAAGCTCAGACAGGTGTAGTCATGGGCCTAGGGTCTCAAAGACAGAAAGTGACGAAGTCCAGGAGCACCTGGGTGGCTCAGTTCGGTAAGTATCTGACTCTTGGTTTTCACTCAGGTCATGATCTCAGGGTTGTGAGACTGAGCCCCACATCAGGCCCACCCTCAGTGTGGAGTCTACCTGGGATTCTCTCTCTCCCTCTGCCTCTTCTGCTCCCCTCACTTGCACTCACTCTCTCGCTCTCTCAAAACAAATAAATAAAATATTTTAAAAAAAGAAAGAAAGAAAGTGACAAAGTCTGTAAACAACCCTCTCCCTTAAAGCCAGGGTTCTTTTCACCCCATAAGTGTCTCCAAATGACTCCCAAATATATACCCTAATATCCTATCCTCTTTACCATGTCCCAGACAAATAATACATTTCCCATTATGAAAATTTGTATCAATACCTATATAACTTGCCATATTCCCCAAATGCCTCCTCCTTTGACCTCTTTTTTAATTGAAATATAACTGACACGGAACACTGTATTACTTTCAGTATACAATGATCAGCATACTAAATCTTGTCAACATCCACAATCACATATAGTTAGAAATGTTCCTTGTGATGAGAACTTTTAAGCTTTACTCTCTCAGCAACTTTCACATATATGTTAAAGTGTTATCAACTATAGTCTCCATGCTGTACATTACATCCCTAGGACTTACTTATTTTATCATTGGTTTTATCTCCCACCTAAACCTTTCAATTCACAAAACCTCTGTCCTTGTTCTTGTTCTTGGATTTGCTTCCCTACAGGCCTACACTTCTCTACTTTTTTTATTACCTTAAAAGTGTGTTAATACACTGTTAATGTCTCTACTTCCTGTCTCTACCAAGCTCTCATTGACCTCATTCTCTGATTCTGAATTAATCTTCCTGTTATGTCCTTTTCATTGCTTTCAGGGTCTCTGCACCACCTTCAGAATAAAGTCCAAATGTCCCAAATCCCGTATCATTAGGCCCTGTTCTATACAGAATTTTATCCACTATTCTTCCCACATACAGTGTGCATTCTACATTGAGCCACCCTGGACCCTTCAGTGCTCCAGTGAAGCATTTTCTGGTAGACGCACAAAAATATTTGTTAAATCAAACCTGTTGAGAAGGCCTGGCATTATCCAATTATTTAACAGTACAGAGACTGAAGCCCCTTCCTTTCACCCTGCATTCCTATTCATTAGCATTCCTTTGGATAAGCATCCTAAAGCCCTTTTCTCTCCCTGCTCTTTAAAATCGGTATGTGCATATTGGTTTTCACTACACAAATAAATTAACTCAAAACTTTGAGGACGTATGTTCTTATACTTCAGTCAAGATACTCTATTATATGCTGACTAACATATTACTAAAATAATACAAAATTGGTAACATAGGCATTTCCCATGAAAAAGACTTCCCATAAACACTGAAAACACATTGTAATAGTGTTATTGCCGCCAGTACATAAAATAAATTACTCCTTTCTTTGCATAATAGCTCACATGCAGTTTCATAAAACTTTTGATTTCAGACATTTCTAAGTAAAGCAACAGAAGTAATTTGTTAAATTTGCTCATATCCTATGCATACTAATATTTACAAAGTTAATGAACTACAGAGGCATTAACAGTCACATAATCTCAGAGATGCTAAGTCTTCATGGTCTCTGGGACTGTTAACTAGGAAGATGGGTAAGAAATAAATACCTGGAGAGTGACTGAAGAAGAATTAACTTGGTCGATTAAAACCTCCATTTATATTGTGTTTACCCCCAAATATTGGTCTCAAAAAATGGCCTAATTATATCATATTCTATCTTGTTAGCTGTGGCTTACTTGACCCAACAGGCAGATAGGTAAAGAAAAGTGAAGGCAAAAACTCTCATGCTGGATGTCCTTTCCTTTAACAACATACAGCAGTGGACATTTTATCCTACATAATGACTCTAAGAAAAATTCACCTTACATAATCACCATATGAAAAGCATTATATATATTAGGCACCATAGTCAAGGTCCATATATATATATAATATACCAAAGTACAGAGAGTGACATTCTAAGATAGTACAAGAAAGAAAAAGCCATCACTATAATCCCAATTTCACATTCCATACTTAGTATTTTCTTTAAAAAACATAAAGGAAAAATAAAATAAGATGAAAACAGAGAGGGTGGCAAGCCATAAGAGACTCTGCAGCTAAGAGAACTGAGGGTCCCTGGAGGAGAGGTGGATTGGGGGATGGGCTAAATGGGTGACGAATATTAAAGAGGGCACTTCTTGGGATGAGCACTGAGTGTTCCAAGTAAGTGATGAAACACTGAATTCTACTCCTGAAACCGGTACTATGCTGTATGGTAACTAACTTATTTTTAAATAAATAAATAAATAACAGACCATGAAGGGCCTCCTGATCCCTCTGCCACTGAATCTTTTTATAAAGGGAAAATGTGTTTGGGGTTGAAAGTGGTCAAAGTCTGTGACAAGTTGGAGGGGAGGTGATTCAGACGGCAAAGACTGTTACCCAAAGAGATAAACGCAGATTCCTGACATGTTTGTGGAGATATAAACTTAGACTTTTAGGGGGTATAAAGTCTCTGGGACTGTTAACTAGGTCTCTGAGAAGAGAAAGGCAGTATAAATGTAAACATACAATGTATAAAGAAAGGAAGATGAAATTAGTAAAGGTTAAAGAGCTGCCTCAAATGTTTTTTAAAGTATAGTTAATGTATAATATGCTATTAGTTTTAAGTGCACATCACAGGTGATTTGATATCTTTATACATTAAAAGATAATCCCCAAAATAACTCTAGTTACCATCTGTCACCAAAGTTCTTATAGTATTATTGGCTGTATTCTTTATGTGGTACAGTATACCTGCATGATTTATTTCCTTTGTAACTGGAAGTTTGAAGCTCTTAATCTCCTTGACCTATTTTGCCTGCCCCAACCCCATCCCCCTCTGGTAACCAACAAATTGTTGCCTGGGCCTGTTTCTGTTTTGTTTGTTCTTTTGTTTTTTAGATTCCGCAGATAAGTGAAATCATACAGCATTTGTCTTTCTGTAACTTATTTCACTTAGCATAATGCCCTCTAGGTCCATCCATGTTGCTCCAGATTTTATCATGGATCCTTTGGGGAAACAATAAAGCATCCTAGAAAAGGTCATAAGATGGAGATTTCCAAACATCAACTCTCCGCACCTCATCTCACAGGCCACCCCACTCCACCCCTCATGCCCCGGGCAATCAACCCAACAGCCTGGGGCTTGCAGGGTCCACCCACTTTCTTTCTGTCATCAGTGCTTTAGGATGACTCCAATCATCTGCCTGGAGTTTCTTTTTTTGGTTTGACTCCTGACCTGATTACTGGAAAACTCATAAAGCCTTTAGGTGATGGAAGGACTGCATATTTGGACAAAAAGTCATTGCCCCCAAATTTGCCTCCCTTGAAAGGGCAACTAAGGATGAACTGTAACACGTACCCTTGTTCTCTAACAAGAGGTGCTAGACAGGCTATAGGATGTGCCTATCAGAGAAGAAGAAACCAGTTATGCCTTCTTGGTCCAAACATCCACATATGAGGACACTACAGGATCCTTGCAGAGAACAATCAGGGCAGATTTATTTGAAGTGATTTAGTTACAGATCTAGGTGGGTGAGTGTAATGATTTCCAATCCCCTGTTCCCTTCTGCCTCCAGGTAAGCGGATGTGGTATCAAAGCAACACTGCGTGTGTAGAGGATGGGATGGAGGACAGGAGAGTCCTTACCAGAGGGCACTCTGCTTTCTCGCCAACTGGCTACAGGCTTGATGAGCAGAACACCTTGTACTCCCTGGCGCGGCTCTCAGAGCTGAGTCAAAATAAGCTCTTTGAAGCAAGTCATCCCTTCCCAAGTTAGGCAAGACCTGGAGGCAAGTATTTCCTGAGGCCCAAATGACACGGAAAGTCTCAGAACTTAAGATATCTTGAAAGTGTACTTCCTAAGAGGACCCCCACTTGAGAAGATGAGCCCGTGAGTAAGGATGATTCTGGGTTTTGTGGGGCCCAGAAGAGATGTAATTTGGGAGGTCTTTGACACATATTTAGGCACCATAGTCAAGGTTCATTTAGAATGAGAAAATAAATAACATCAAAACACAAATTTTTAAAAGCTGACAAATGTCAGAAATAACTAAAAATCTAAAAAATAATATTTTTTATTAATTATCTGACATTGCCTAAAATTTTTGGCTGCATATTTTTGATTCCATATGACAATAATAGAAGAGAAAATTTAAAAATCATTTAGTCTTTCCTTAGGTATAGCTGAATTATTTTTCTTTAATTTTTCATAGTTAATATTTAAAACAGAGAGAGACTTTCTTATTTTGATGATGCCATGTAAATTCTAGGATTGTCATGAAATTTGGGAGACACTGACCACTCTCCTTCCTATCCTTAAATATCTGGAAGAATTTCACACATGCTAGCTCTGAGCCTTACAGGTTTCAAAACTTGTTCCTTCTCTATTACCCACATGCTTCTGAGGCTAGGTGCTATAGAACACCTCAAGTAAAAAAAAAAAAAACCAAAAAAACAAAAAAACACCTTTGTCCCTGTACCTTCCTGTCACCATGAGTGATTAGAATATTTCTGGAGGCCATTATACACTGGATGGCTAGAAAAATCTCATAGCTTTTGAACCACAAGTATATCCCACTAAATCCTGGCTAAATGAATCCCCAAATCAAACTTTGCTTTAGCTCTGCCAAATTCCTATGAATACTCCAAGTTTACTAGACATAAGGTGAGTATTTCAGAGGGAAAATCAGAATGGAAAAAGGTTTCAGTCTTTTTTTTTTTTTAAGATTTTATTTATTTGACAGAGAGGGAGATCACAAGTAGGCAGAGAGGCAGTCAGAGAGAGCGGAGGAAGCAGGCTCCCTGCCGAGCAGAGAGCCCGATGCGGGCCTTGATCCCAGGATCCTGAGATCATGACCTGAGCCGAAGGCAGATGCTTTAACCCACTGAGCCAACCAGGGGCCCAAAAGGTTTCAGTCTTAAATGCTTGTGTTAAAATATCTTACTCTTATAAATTTTACAAAAGCAGATGACCATGTGAACACATTGCTACAGGCATTCCTGGGGCCTCCGCTGGAGTCTGTGCACAGGAGGGGCCCTGAGGCTTAAGCATCATTAGCTTCAGGGTAAATCCTCTTCTATATGTGGGTTATGTAACTGGTGTAGGAACTGACAAGGAGTCAAAAATCCCCGCTAGAGAATAATGAACACACATCTGAAAATTGTCCATTTCTAAGATCCAGAGGCCTTTCAAGAATCCACCAAGTTTCACCATGAAAGAACACTTGGATGTCAATTCTGACAAAGAGCATTAAGAGTCAAGAAAGACGAACTGCACTAGCTACGTGAAAAGGCATATGTGGTCCTCTCTGTCACTCCCTCCCCTTTCCCAACATTGAAGCAGCCAGAAACAGCATGGTAAACAGGAGAAGAGGGCAGAGCAAGAGGTGGGAGAGAAATTAAAACAAGTGGAACTGGG
The DNA here is from genome assembly GCA_004023965.1 of Spilogale gracilis. NCBI lineage: Eukaryota > Metazoa > Chordata > Mammalia > Carnivora > Mephitidae > Spilogale > Spilogale gracilis. The sequence continues at coordinate 14,953 of PITA01020060.1, read as the reverse complement.
ATATGGTAAGGTAGGTGAGGCAACCAGAAAGCAAGATTTAAGGAAGCACTCATCTAGTCTCAGGCTCTGAGACCATAATCTGCCCAACCCCTTCTGCACCTGGATCAGGTTTTAACTGTGGTGAAGGAGGATGTCCTTAGTTGAATGAGATGCGGAAATCTGACTCATGGCACATTAGGCCAATGAGATTCTGATCATTTATAAAGTGACAAAAAGTATGAAATATTCCCAGTTGAGGCAGAGAAACAGTAGATTTAGAGAACAATGGTGGAATTAAGATATTTCCTGATTGTACCTCAATGAGTATTTCTGGTCCAACCAACTGGCTCTAATTAAAGACAGAAGCAATTGTTTTTAATGCATACAGGATTGGGGCCAACCTCCCTCTGCACCCCCTGCTTGGCTAAAGAGAGCTCCCATCTTATCCTCCGTCATCATCTCTGGGCCAAGATAACAGTGTCACCATGGTAATGTAAGCATCAGGCCCTTTTGGTACTCTGTTCCTGGCCCCTCCCCCTGCCTTGAATATCTCTCCCCTTCTCTCTCTTCTATCTCCCTTTTTCTGCCTGAGGGGTGGGGGGGCAGTGAAACACCACCTCCTCAGGGGAAAACTGCTTTTCCATTACTCAAACAGAATGAGTACTTGTATCCTCTGAGCTCCGCTGCTACAACTCCGTTCTTGGCTCCTTGTTAGGGCATTTAACACAAGGCAGTATTGTTTGTTTCTAGTTCTGACTTCCCCCACTCCTCTAGGCTGTAATATTCTTCTAGGCAGGGAGTGTCACTTACTGAAACTTGCTCTATAGTGTTTTTAACACAGATTCTGCATGTATGGTTTGTTTCAATGTTAGTTAATCCTGTGTGAGAAGGATCCCTTTGCTTCATGAATGCAATCATTCATCATCACTGCTTAAGATTGCTTGAGCCATCCAGCCCCAAAGATATCATAATCGAAGGTGAAATCAGAAGTAGTCTCTTCTGTTTAAGATTATTACATTAAGTAAATCACTTCAGTTTAGAAATTTTCCCAATTAGGCACAGCTAACAAGCAATCCTCTCGGGCAAAATGCTGAGTATTTAACCATCTTTTAAAAGGGGGCTCTAGTTACTTCTTACGGGAAAAAATGCTCTTAGATTCAAAGATTTTAGACTCTGGGCAAGTAATGACTCAGTTATTGACTAAACACAACTTTCCCCAGTTAAATCTATGGGAACGTGTTCCTTTTCTTCCTTCTGGAATGAAGTCAACTCCTCTGAGGTCCTAAGTCTTCATTTTAACTAACTAATAACCTAATTTACTTTTAATCAAAGCTTCACAATCGAGCACATTGAGAAAGCATCCTCTAAGATTTGCTTGAGGTGGAGAGTGTGTTCTTAAAGATACTCTGATTGCTACACTATTACAATGATTCCAATCCCTTGATGGTGACTATCTCCATGAAATCCCCAGAACTTGAACTTAACCTGAGCGTTTGAAAACCTCTGCCTTAACAGAGCTTCTGGATGAATTTAGCTATAAGCCAAACAGACTTATTATTCCTTGTATGAATTTGCCTAAGAACAGGGCACTATTTGTGGTAAACATGTTTTACCAGCATACCAGACCAAAGCAGCAGTATAGAATCTTCTTTTCAGAGTTTGGGTGTCTTAACTGGAAGGTCCTAACAACATTCTATAACCTTGATTTTGACATGTGTCAGTTGTCTGAATTATAAAACATGAGCTACATGGCAATGAAATGGGTAAGGCTTTAATGAGTAAAATGGTAAAAAAATGTTTTCTTATGGTATGTTTTTATATAGATTTATGCCTCCCTTAAAAAATAAAATTATATTTGATGACTTCATTACATTTAAATCAGTCTGTGTGGGACCCAGGAGAGACCAGCCTCTCTCTCACTCTCTGCTGGAGCACTGGAGAACACTGGATAAGAAGGAGCGAATGGGACAAGAAAGCGAGGCATTAAGTAGTGATTGCTTGAGCTGAAACAGTGACAACCTGTCAGTGCTCATAACTCGCAGCAGGTTGAGATGACCAGTGCCAAGAGTGTGTAGAAGGTGGGATACACTAGCAGGTGCTGAGTATGATTGATTTGTGGCATGTAAGGCAACTTTTCCTCCTCCCTTTTCAAAATTTTGATCTAAATAATAAATTATAATATCAATGCAGAGGCATTGCAGAATTTTGTTCCACTGACAGGGCACTGCTGAAAAGGAGAGCAGGCCTATGGACACACACTCCAACTGATGGTGGTGATACCATGGGTGTCCCTCCTCTCCCCAAACCCAGCCCCCCAATATCTGTACAACCACCACCTTGCTGATGAGTAGAGGTATGCCAATGCCTCATTTAAAGTGAAAGCGAATGCCTATTCATAATTAAACCAGGACAAGAGTGATCAACTACACCTCTCCAAGGCAAACCTGGAATTGCTCAGTCAATCCGGAACCCCAACACCAATAAAAGTAAAGGCTGACAGAATGAACCAAAGGTGCAATCAAGAGGAAAACAGAGTATTAAATTTAAAGAGAGAAAATCTTCTCTTATCCCTCCTAAAATCTGCTACTTCATAATGTCACCAGTCTCTCCTAAGAAGCCACCTTCCCAAATTGAGAGCTTTTCCCCTAAGGTCAGGAACATGGAAGGGCACTCCACTATCACCACTGCTATTCAACATAATACTAGAAGTCCTAGCCTCAGCAGTCAGATGACAAAAAGAAGTAAAAGGCATCTGAATTGGCAAAGAAGTCAAACTCTCACTCTTTGAAGATGATATGATACTTTATGTGGAAATCCCAAAAAACTCCACTCCAAAACTGCTAGAACTCATACAGGAATTCAGGAAAGTGCCAGGATGTAAAATCAATACACAGAAATCAGTTGCATTTCTATACAGCAACAGCAAGACAGAAGAAAGAGAAATTAAGGATCAATCCCATTTACAACTGCACCCAAAACCCTAAGATACCTAGAAATAAACCTAACCAAAGAGGCAAAGAATCTGTACTCAGAAAACTATACAATACCCATGAAAGAAATTGAGGAAGACACAAGGAAATGGAAAAACGTTCCATGCTCATGGACCAGAAGAACAAATATTGTGAAAGTATCTATGCTACCTAAAGCAATCCACACATTTAACGCAATCCCTATCAAAATACCATCAATGTTTTTTTTTTAAAGATTTTATTTATTTGACAGAGAGAAACACAGCCAGAGAGGGAACACAAGCAGGGGGAGTGAGAGAGGGAGAAGCAGGCTTCCCGACGAGCAGGGAGCCCGATGCGGGGCTCGATCCCGGGTCTCCGGGATCATGACCTGAGCCGAAGGCAGTTGCTTAACCAACTGAGCCACCCAGGCGCCCCACCATCAATGTTTTTCAAAGAAATAGAACAAATAATCCTAAAATTTATATGGCACCAGAAAAAAACCCGAATAGCCAGAGGAATGTTGAAAAAGAAAACCAAAGTTGGCGGCATCACAATTCCAGACTTGAAGCTCTACTACAAAGCTGTAATCATCAAGACAGTATGGTACTGGCATAAAAGCAGATGCATAGATCAATGTAACAGAATACAGATCCCAAAAATGGAACTTCAACTCTATGGTCAACCCATCTTCGACAAAGCAGGAAAGAATGTCCAGTGGAAAAAAGACAGTCTCTTCAACAAATGGTGTTAGGAAATACAACAGCCACATGCAGAAGAATAAAACTAGACCATTTCCTTATACCACACACAAAAACAGACTCAAAATGGATGGAAGACCACAATATGAGACAGGAATCCATCCAAATCCTTGAGGAGAACACAGGCAGCAAACTCTTCAACCTCAGCTGCAGCAACTTCTTCCTAAAAACATCACCAAAGGGAAGGGCAAACATGAACTATTGGGACTTCATCAAAATCAAAAGCTTTTGCACAGCAAAGGAAACTGTCAACAAAACCAAAAGACAACTGACAGAATGGGAGAAGATATTTGTAAATTACAAATCAAAGGGCTAGACCAAAATCTATAAGAACTCTTCAAACTCAACACCCAAAGAACAAATAATCTAATTAAGAAATGGGCAGAAGACATGAACAGACATTTCTCCAAAGAAGACATCTAAATGGCAAACAGACACATGAAAAGTGCTCATACTTGGCATTAAGGAAATCCAAATCAAAACCATGGTGAGATATCACCTCACACCAGTCAGAATGGTTAAAATTAACCAGTCAGGAAATGATAGATGTTGGCGAGGATGCAGAGAAAGGGGAACCCTCCTACACTGTTGGGGAATGCAAGCTGGTGCAGCCACTCTGGAAAACAGTATGGAAGTTCCTCAAAAAGTTGAAAATAGAGCTACCCTATGACCCAGCAATCGCACTACTGGGTATTTACCCTAAAGATACAAATGTGATCCGAAGGGGCACATGCACCCAATGTTTGTAGCAGCAATGCCCACAACAGCCAAACTATGGGAAAAGCCTAGATGTCCATCAACAGATGAATGGACAAAGATGTGGTGTATGTGTGTGTATATATGTCTGTGTGCGCGTGCGTGTGTGTGTATATATGTGTGTGTATGTGTGTGTGTATGTGTGTGTGTATGTGTGTGTGTGTATGTGTGTGTATGTGTGTGTATGTGTGTGTGCGTATGTGTGTGCGTATGTGTGTGCGTATGTGTGTGCGTATGTGTGTGCGTGCGCGCGCGTATGTGTGCGTGCGCGTATATGTGTGTGTGTGTGTGTATATGTGTGTGTGTATATATGTGTGTGTGTATATATGTGTGTATATATGTGTGTGTGTATATGTGTGTGTGTATGTGTGTGTGTATGTGTGTGTGTGTATATGTGTGTGTATATGTGTGTGTGTATATATGTGTGTGTATATATGTGTGTGTATATATGTGTGTACATATGTGTGCACGTGTGTGCACGTGTGTGTACATGTGTGTACGTGTGTGCGTACGTGTGTGCGTACGTGTGCATATGTGTGTGCATATGTGTGTGCATGCGCGCGCGTATGTGTGCGTGCGCGTATATGTGTGTGTGCGCGTATATGTGTGTGTATGTGTCTGTATATATGTGTGTGTATGTGTCTGTATATATGTGTGTGTATATATGTGTGTGTGTATATATGTGTGTGTATATATGTGTGTGTATATATATGTGTGTGTGTGTATATATGTGTGTGTGTATATATGTGTGTGTGTATATATGTGTGTGTGTATATATGTGTGTGTATATATGTGTGTGTATATATGTGTGTGTACATATGTGTGTGTGTGTATACACACAACGCAGCCAACAAAAACCAAATCTTGCCATTTGCAATGATGTGGATGGAACTAGAGGATATTATGCTAAGTGAAATAAGTCAAAGAAAGACAATTATTATATGATCTTTCTCATATGAGGAATTTGAGAGGCAGGGCGGGAGGGGTTGTGAGGGGAAAGGAAGGAAAAAATGAAACAAGACGGGACTAGGGAGGGAAACCAACCATAAGAGACTCTTAATCTCAGGAAACAAACTGAGGCTTCCTGGGGGTTGGGATTGAGTGGCTGGGTTATGGACTTTGGGTTTGTGCTATGGTGAGTGCTGTGAAGTGTGTAAATGATGATTCACAGACTCGTACCCCTGAAGCAAATAACACATTATGTTAATAAAATTTAAAAATAAATAAATATGTATATATATATAAAGAAACCACTGGGGCCCATATGTAGGTCACTTTTATAACATAACTATAGCAGTATTACACATGGTAACTTTTTCTACCCTAGGGACACTTCTGAAAGCAGGTCTGGCCCATGTGACCTCCGTCTCTGACAGAGCTCTGGGAGAGGGCCATGTGCTGGTATCTACCTAGGCATCTTTGGCCCTGTCCTCATGACTTTTCAGGCAATGGCTCGGGAACTTCTCCCAAGGCTTTTTTCTGATGAAAAGACCAAACTTCCTCTATACTCACATCTGCAGATTGCAGCACTTAAAGTAATACCCAGGATTATGTAAACCAAATTATGATGTACCTGTTTGCTGTTGAATATAAGCCCATTATTCAAAAACCAGTCCAAACCGACCATAAAAATAACATTAAAGCAGAACAAGAAAAGGGCTTTTTATATCTATTTTGAATCTCTAGATCTTATTTTTTTAGTCTGAGGGATTTACCCTTTTAAGGATATGCTTTATTCAGTCCCACTTTCAAAAAGTGTTTGAGGCAGCTCATGCTAAAATATGAGCATACAGTCACAAGATAAAGAGAGGTCAGAAAAGACAGGAAACAAAGGGATTCTGAGCTTTTAAAAAAAAAAGAACAATAAAATAATTTAAAAATACAAAAAGTAGAAATTCAGGAACCATATAAAAAAGAATATAATTTATACCAGCAAAAAGAATTTACTCCTTAGTTTCTAGTTAGTTAAGAGACTTGAAAAAGGTAATTTGTTGGAATTAATTGGTCTATCAGAAAACACATTTTTACTTAGAAGCTATAGGAAATGCCTGTGATCAGTAGTGATTAAACCCTGTTTTAAAGACATGAAACACTCCTTCCCCTCACCTCACTCCCCAAGTACAAAACTGCCCTCTCTCCTCATCTCTGACTCCTCTCAGTCTGGGTCCTCATACTGCAAAGGAAAGATATGATTTTCCAGGACACTCACACAAGGCAATAGAAGATCATATTTTAGAAAATGAGAGGCCAGCCTCATAGTCACTGTCTCAGGAGTAGGGCAATTATGAGGAACACTGAAATGGATCCTTAGAGAGGTAGTGTCTTGAGAGACAGGAAATGAGAGGGCACACGGAACAAGAAATGTGTGCCTTTGAGCCCATACATTAGCAAATCTCTGACCACAAAGGTTTAGCTGCTGCCAAATTGGAGAGAGCAACACAGGAAGGAAGGGCAGACCCGATTACTGATTGACAGAAGTTTCCAGGGTGAAGCAGAATTATTTAAAGGCACCTCAAGTGGGATCTGATTGCACACCCTCATCGAGTGTCAGTATAAATGATTCACGTTTCCTGGCGGCCAGAGTGGCTGCAGAGTTGACCAGTAATCTGTCGTCTCAGAGGTTTTAACATTTCTGAAATCAAATCAGCACTGCCTGGTGTGTCTAAAGTTCGACATCTGATGAGCCCTGTAATTAAAGACCCACATCACCTTTGAGCAGCCACTTCAAGGTCTGCCCGCATCTTGTGCTCAATTTGCTTTTTCACTTGAGGTGAAAAATCTAATTATATGAACAACAAATAGTGTTATTCTTCGCCCCTCTTGGCAAAAGCCCTATGTTAAGTGTCACCAATTATTTAGCTAATCATAACTCCATGCATGGCACTGCGAATCCCTTAACACCGCCATTTATTCTGGGTCAAGAAGTTCACTGTCCCTTAGTTGCTAATGAATTTCTTTTCTTGGATAAATTGGCTATGACCTCGGCAGCACGTCAAGGAGCTACTTTAGCATGAAAATTGTCACCTGGATAGACTATATTCTGTGCCACGTAGAAGCAAAAAAGCTTCCAATCAGAAAGAACTGATTTTAAATCAAGTAGATTCATTCACTTAAAAATTAAAAATCTCTCTATCTGCGAGCTGCTATTCAATGGGTATAAGTTTCAGTCATGCAGGACAATTAAATTCTAGAGACCCACTAGAATACCTATAGTTATACTATAACTATAGTACCTATAGTTAACAATGCTGTGCTGTACACTTAAAATTTTGTTAAGAGGGAAGATCTCATGCTAAGTATCCTCACCACAATTAAAAAAAAAATTAGCAAATATTTATGGAGAGCATACTACTTCCCCCATGCCACGATTTACTAATTATGTAACATGAGAAAAATTAGTTAATTTCATAAGAACTGTTTTTCTCTAAATGTGAAACAGGATGAATAGTAACTCACATACATGGTTGTTTTGTTAAGATCAAGAAGAGACTACAGGATAATGATATGACAATAATAACTGCTCTATATGATGTAATTTGTTCTGGCTCTGTGATAAACACTACACCAAGCATTCGACACATTTTAGCACAATGTTTGGCTCATGATAGTTACTCAAAAAGTTCATTTACTTCTTCCTCTTCCTACAAGCTCCCTGACCAAATCATTCACAAGACACTGGTACTGCTTGTCTCAATTTTTCAGAAAATCTCTTACTGTTTGGCTTCTTTGAAACAAAAATCTAATTCACTATTAGCATGGGAGGTAAAAAGCCCATCATGAAGGTACAAATCTGTTACAGTGTTTGTATACCCGAGGACTTGGATGACTTCAAAATAGTATTTCTAACCCCTTCTTTTGCACCCTATTTATGAGATAAGCAGGTGATAGCAGTTTCCATTGTGAAGCTTGAAATCTATCAAATAAAAAAATAATAAAAGGAGAAATGAGAAATATACCTAACTTTTCTTGCAGTTCATTTCCTTCCCATTTCATGGGCTTTTTTGTTTTGTTTTGCTTTGGGGTTTTCTTGGCCAAAAATGTCCTTGGGGTTAACATTTCCCAGCCAGAAATCCCTCTTTTCAAGCAATCATTTTAGAGCTCATTTTAGAGATATTTTCCCCCTTAAGTTCCTCTCGCTTCCCTATATTTCTCTACTCCGCACACCTTGTCAAAGAACAACTCAGAAATACTCAGCTGAAGCATGGTTTAGCAGACCTCAGTCCTGGGGCCTAATCCTGACTTTGTATGGTCCATGTACTAAAAAAAATTTTTTTTACATGTTTAAATGGTTAAAAATAAAAAGAAGAACTGTGTTTCATAACTCAGAATGCCATATGAAAACTAAATTTCAGTATCTGTAAATAACAAAGGTGATGTCCCCAAGATGGCAACATAGCCCCTCCCTGACTTTGGTTCCCTTCACCAAAAGAATTAATTACAGTTCATGGACAAGACACCACTGAGAAAATCCCAGAACACAGAGCTGAAGCAATGCTGCCACCTCAGAGACCAGGTCAGGCTACATTAGAAGGGTAAGAGGAAGAGCTACCCATTGACCATATTGCCCTTCCCTCAGGCTGGTCAGCACCACACCAAGAGGTTTCCCCTGAGCCTACCTTTCCTCCATTTAAAACACACACACACACACACACACACACACACACACACACACACACACACAGACCAGGGTGGATGTTCAGCTCCCCCAGAATGTGGATCACTTCCTGGGAGTCCCTGCTCTGATCACACCTCATGGAAATCTCACAGAGAATCGGACTATAATGGAGAAAGGAGGAAAGGCTTTCAACAACCCTCAAGTGGATCTTAGCAGAACACATTCCTACTTGCAACACCCTAGTGAGCAGTCCCAACCAGCAATTTTGCTCACCTGCAGAGCCAAGACAATGGCATAGTCCACTAGGTGGAGTATAGGTCTGCTTGATTTGGATCCTCAAAGAATCTTGCCAGCCCTAGAGCCGGGTCTGCCAGCCCCCTGCTCCCACCCCCACCTGGCCCCCTACAAAGAGGAGAGGTGACTCATAGCTCACTGCTAAGTGTAGCTCCTGACTGCCCACCACCTGAATGGCTAACCAGAACACCTAAAAGCTCCTTAGCCCAGCTCAAGCTGAGAATATGGCAGCCAGAAATGACTATCTGAAGAATAAAGCCGGTGGCACGGCTCAGCCAGGAAACTTAGGGAACAGGTCAACTTGAGTCAAGGCCACAAAAAGAAACTTTCAAGGCTATAACCCATTAATAAGTATAGTTCCCACACCCCCAACCAGAAACAACTAGAGCCATACTTGGAGCTGGTCCAAGAATGCAGGGGAGCTAATTCCTAGCTTCATCCACAGGGGAGTGTTGCTCTTATCCCTGTCTTAACCAAAAAGCCTGAGTAGGAACACCTGGGAGTCTGGTTGAAATGGCCCTCCCATTCTGACCAGGCAGGAGAGAAAATTCACTTTAGCTTTAAAGACACATATTGATTGAGAGTAAAGAGATGGGAGAGGATATTTCAAGCAAAAGGTAACAACAACAACAAAAGCAGGGGAAGATAAAATCAGGTGCACCTATATATCAGACAAAAAATAAATATAATAAGAGACCAAGAAAATGACTATATTACTCACTTAATTATCCTATTTATAATTATGTCCTATTGATGGATCAATAAGATAAAACAATCATCAGTATTTATGCACCCAGTATCAGAGCACCTAAATATATAAAGCAACAACTATCAGAGTGAAAAAGAAATAACCAGAAATACAATAACCATTGTGCATTGAAAGATCCAGATCATCCAGACAGGGAGTCAATAGGGAAACAGTAGATCTGAACACACCATAAATCAAACAGACCTGACATATATATAAAATGTTCTATCCAGCAACAGAATACAACATTCTTCTCAAGCACAGATGAAATATTTTCTAGGGCAGACAATATGTTAGTACAAAAACAAACCTCAGAAAATTGAAAAGGAACAAAACCATACCAAGTATCTTTTCTGAACACGAAGTATAAAACTAGAAATTAGTAACAAGAGAAGTGGAAAATCCACAAATTATATTTAAAAAGTTGAACACTTGCTTGAACAACCAATGGGTCAACAAAGAAATTAAAGGGGAAATAAATAAGTATCCTGAAACAAAATAAAATGGAAACACAACATACCAAAACTTATGGGAGACAGCATAAGTAGTTTGATGAGGAAAGTTCATAGCAATAAATGTCTACATTAAGAAATAAGATCTCCATCTAACTCTGCACAATAAAAAACTCAAAAAGAATAACAAACTGAGCCTAAATGTAGCAGAAGGAAGGTAATAATAAAGATTAGACAAGAAAGAAGTGAAATAGAGAACACAAGAAAAATAGAAAAACGTAACAAAACTAAGAGTTAATTCTTTGAAAAGGTAAACAAAATTGATAAACCTTTAGCTAAACTATCCAAAGGAAAAAAAAGAACACAAATCAAAATTATAAATAAAAAGAAAAATACACTACAACTGATGACACATAAATACAAAGATTCATGAGGCTATCCTAAGACAGCTATATGCCAACAAATTAGACAACCTAAAAAAAATAGAAAAAAATCTTAGAAATAGAGAACCTACCAAGGCTGAATCAGGAAAAAATGTAAAATATAAATAGACCAATTACAAGTAAGGAGATTGAATCTGTAATCAAATAGTTCCTAATGAAGGAAAGCCCAGCACCACATAGCTTTACTGATGGACTTTACCAAACATTTAGAGACAAGAATTAATGTCAACTTTTTCCAAGCTCTTTTAAAAATTGGGAAGGAGATGGGGCGCCTGGGTGGCTCAGTTGGTTAAGCGACTGCCTTCGGCTCAGGTCATGATCCCGGAGACCCGGGATCAAGTCCCATATCGGGCTCCCTGCTCAGCGGGAAGCCTGCTTCTCCCTCTCTCACTCCCCCTGCTTGTGTTCCCCCTCTGGCTGTGTTTCTCTCTGTCAAATACATAAAAATCTTAAAAAAAAAAAATTGGGAAGGAGGGAACACTCCAAAATTCACTTTCTAAGGTCAGCATTACTCTGACACCAAAGCCAGAAAAGAGCACCACCAAAAAAAAATAATACAAGGCAATATCCATGATAAATATAAATGCAAAATTCAACAATGCATCAAAAGGATCATTGACCATGATCAAGTGAGATTTATCCCTGGGATACAAGAGTAGTTCAAAATACACTAATCAATAAATCTGATTCATCACATTAATACAATAAGAAATATTATGATCATGTCAGTAGACACAGAAAAATCATTTGGCAAAATTTAACATCTGTGATAAAAACCTAACAAATTAGGAATAAAAGGAACATACTTCTATACTATAGGAATAAAGGCCATTTATGGCAATCCCACAGCTAATATCATACTCAACGGTGAAAGATCAAAAGCTTTCCTGTAAGATCAGAAAGAAGAAAAGCGTTCCGACTCTCATCACTTCTACACAATACAGTACTGGAAGTCCTAGCCAGAGCAATTAGCAAGAAAAAGAAAGGAAAGTTTTCAGAATTGGAAATAAAGAACTGAAATCTCCTCTATTTGCAGAAGACATGGTTTTATGTAGAGAAAATCCTAAAGATTCCACCCCCCAAAAAATGTTTTATCTAATCAATATCAATTCAGGAAAGTTGCAGGATACAAAATTAATATACAACACTCAGTAGCCTTTCTATGCACGAACAAGAAATCATCTGAAAAAGAAATGAAAATGTCTATAGTAGCATCACAATCTTAGCATCAAAATACTTAGGAATAGTCTTAAGAAGAAAGAGATCTTCACTGAAAACTATAAGACACCGATCAAAGAAATCAAAGATGTAAATAAATGGAAAGGTATCCTGTGTTCATGAATCAGTATTATTAAAATGTCCACACTACCCAAAGCCACCTATATAGATTCTATGCAGGTTCAGTGCAGTCCTTATTGAGACTTCAATGGCATTTTCTTTTTGGTATAAGTAGAAAAAAAGAATTCTAAAATTCATGTGGAACCACAAACGACCTCAGACAAAACAAACTCGAGCAGGAAGCAAAAAGCAGGAGGCATCACAATTCCTCATTTCAAACTAATTTATAAAGCTATAAGAATCAAAACATTCTGGTAGTGGCATAAAAACAGATGCATATATTAATGGAACAGAATCAAGAGCCCAGAAAGAAATCATATGCACACAGTCAATTAATATTTGACAAGAAAGCTGAGAATACACAATGGAGAAAAGACAGACACAGTCTCTTCAATCAACAGTACTGGGAAAACTGGACAATCACATGTAAAAGAAAGAAACTAGACCCCTATTTTATATCATTCATAAAAACTAACTCAAAATGTATTAAAGATTTAGACATAAGACTGGAAACCCTAAAACTTTTGGGAGAAAACATAGGAAAAAACCTCCAGATACCTATTTTGGCAAGCATTTTCTGCATATGACACCTGAAGTACAAGCATCAAAATAAAAAATAAACAAGTAGAACTACATCATACTAAAAAGTCTCTGCACAGCAAAGAAACCACAAGCAAATGAAAAGGCAAACTGCAGAATGGGAAAAAATTATTTGCAAACCATATGTCTGATAAGGAGTTATATCCTGTATGTATATATAAGTATATAAAAATGTACAAAACATTTTATATTTAAAATAAAATACATGCATTTTTAAAACTCATACAACTCAATAACACAGAAAACAAATTATCCAAAAAAATGCACAAAAGATCTGGAATAGACATTTTTCCCAACATGATATATGAATGGCCAACCAGTACATAAAAAGACGCTCAACATCACTCATCATCAGGGAAACGCAAATCAGAATGAGAATGGGAAATCATCATGCCTGTTAGAATAGCTGTTATCACAAAGACATGGTTTGACAAATGTTGGCAAGGATGTGGAGGAAAGGGAACCCTTGTATACACTGTTGGTGGGATGGTAAATTGGGATAGTCGCTGTGGAAAAAAATACAGAAATTCTGCAAAAAATTAAAAGTACAGGGGCTCCTGGGTGGATCAGAGGGTTAAGCCTCTGCCTCAGGTCATGATCTCACGGTCCTGGGATCGAGCCCCACATCGGGCTCCCTGCTCAGTGGGGAGCCTGCTTCTCCCTCTCCTACTCTCCGTGCTTGTGTTCCCTCTCTAGCTGTGTTTCCCTTTGCCAAATAAGTAAATAAAATCTTTAAAAAAATTAAAAATAGGGGCGCCTGGGTGGCTCAGTTGGTTGAGCGACTGCCTTCGGCTCAGGTCATGATCCTGGAGACCCGGGATCGAGCCCCACATCGGGTTCCCTGCTGGGCGGGGGGCCTGCTTCTCCCTCTCTCCCTCCCCCTGCTTGTGTTCCCTCTCTGGCTGTGTTTCTCTCTGTCAAATAAATAAAATCTTTAAAAAAAAAAAAAAATAAATAAAAAAAAAAAAATAAATAAAAAAATTAAAAATACAACTACCATATGACCCAGAAATTCCACTTCTGGAAATACAGCCAAAGGAAATGAACACAGAATGTCAAAAAGGTATCTGCATCTCTATGTTCAGTGTAACATTATTTACAATAGCCACGACATGGAAGCAACATAAATGTCTACAGAAAGATATGTGGATGAAGAAATTGAAAGACATGTGCGTGTGTGCGTGTGCATGTGCATGCGTGCACACACACACACACACATACACACAGTAGACTGTTACTCTGCCATAAAAAATAAAGGACATCTACAAAGGAAGATGGTTGGCTCTCAAACAGTAGAGATGGAGTCACCAAGGTAGGCAATTTCCATTATTTGAGGAGTATATAAGAAACTATTTTAGAAACAGCAGACTACTCATTCTTCTCGAGTGCACATGGAACTTTCTCCAGAATAGACCACATACTAGGTCACAAATCAGGGCTCAACCGATACCAGAAGATTTAAATTATTCCCTGCATATTCTCTGACCACAATGCCGTGAAACTGGAACTCAATCACCATAAAAAGTTCAGGAGAAAATCAAACACTTGGAAGCTAAAGACGAGCCCACTCATGAATATGTGGATCAACCAAGAAATCAAAGAACTACTGAAATACTTCATAGAAACCAATGAGAATGAAGATACATCAATCCAAAACCTATGGGATACAGCAAAGGCCGTCCTAAGGGGGAAATTCATAGCCATCCAAGCCTCACTCAAAAAAATTGAAAAATCCCGAATACACCAACTCTCATTACACCTTAAAGAACTGGAAAATCAACAAAAAATTAAACCAACCCCCCACACAAGGCGGGAAATAGTAAGGATTAGAGCAGAGATGAATGAATCAGAAACTAGAGATACAGTAGAACGCATCAATGAAACTAGAAGCTGGTTCTTTGAAAGAATCAATAAGATCGATAAACCATTGGCCAAACTAATCCAAAAGAAAAGGGAGAAGACACAAATTAACAAAATCATGAATGAAAGGGGAGAGATCACAACTAACACCAAGGAAAT
>PITA01020059.1:0-35905 GCA_004023965.1 Spilogale gracilis | reverse complement strand
CATTTTGTCCTTTTGCCTGCATTCTGGAAGAGCTCCTCATGATTTTATTTTCTACAATGCCACCTCTGCTCTTTACTGTTCCACGATTATTTTAATCATGTCAGTACAATTTGTTTACAGGCATTTTTTAATTCCCCACCTCCCTTCATTTTGTCTAGCTCTTTGTATATATCCCTGTTATTAAAAAAAAAAAAAGTCTCTTCTTCTTTATGCCTCAACCTATTTGCTCAAACGGCTTCCTGGAGCTATGTTGCGTGCTACAGAAGTTTATACACAGCTTTCTGCAACGTTTTATAGTCCTTGACCCCTCAGCAATTTACCTTTAAATATGTTCTCCATGACATTCCCTTTCTTTTATTCCTCTATATTTTACTAAAAGTCAAAAAAATTTTTAAGTAATCTCTATACCCAATATGGGGCTCAAACTCACAACCCTGAGATCAAGAGTTGCACGCTCTACTGACTGAGCCAGCCAGGATCCCCTTGATATATATTTTGCACGGGTTATGCATTATGTGTATGTTTTATTTCCTTACTCACTTGCAATGAGTTAAGCTATATTCAGAAGGCTATATGAGGAAAGCTACATCCAGACTTGGTGTTTGCCAACAGACACTATGTTTAGATTCCCCACTGGCTCTGTCCACTGTCTACTTGGATACCGGTGAGCTCTCTTCCCTCAGAACCAGCCCAGCACACAAACATATGCCTGGCTCCTACGCCATGTCAGTATGTCTGTGCTGGGCCCAGGGGATGCCGTGTCCCTTTCATCGTGCTTGATAATCACATGCACGCTAAGTCAATGGCGTCCATTGAAAGTTACAATCCCACTGACACTGGGGTTCTTCGTACTGGCACACCTGTCCACTGGGCCTCACACACGGGGCTCATGAACCTCAGGACATAATCTACCAAGACCAGTCCTCTCCTGCGGTCAATCCTCTCTTCTTTTGGAAGCTATGCTGCATGGGATGGTAAGAGAAAACTGGATTTTGGCTCCCTGAAACCAAAGGGCTGGCCCCGGTGTTTTTTTTGGCTGCTGAAGGCCCTGCTTCTCTGAGCAAAGGGAGATATAAAGAATCTTCTGTCTTCCCTCACGTACATGGGGGCTTTGCCGTATAGATCACACCCCAAGTGGGGCGCACTGACAGGTTTGTTTGTTGCTTTTAATGTAGACCCTTCAGGGAAAGTTCTCTAAGGCTGACGTGGTCCGTCACTCTCAGCTGTGGGTTTCTGCCTTTTCCTAGGTCTTCCTACCATTCCAGAGGAACACAAAAGAGACTGCATTTCAGCTGGGCACCTTTATTCACGGGAGAAATCTACAGATTCCTGAAGCAGATCTTGGAATGCCACTGTTCCTAGAAAGCCCGGGTAATAGAAAGACGGGTGAGTTCCTCTTGACTTCTCTGGCTTGGGGTCTAAGTTGCTCCCCGTCATTTCCCCTGGCAAACAGTCCAGCTTCCACGCTGTCCCCTTGCCGCTCTGTGGGAAGCTTTGCCAAGTGCCCTCCCCTCTGGGGTCTGTCCTTTGCAGGCCAAGGTTGGACCTGTTGAACTCAATTCTACATCATCTTCTTGGCCATTTCACCTCCAGCTTTGATGGTGACGAAACCTTTAGACACTCAGACAGAACCTGAAGGGCAGCAGAGGCCGGGGTGGGGAGGAGAGCATAGGGGGAGGAGAGCCGGTCTCCAGCCTGCTCGGCCTGCCACTCACTTTCTTGGACAATCTCCAGTGGAGCATGCAATCTGTCTGGAAAGCAATGGTGTTGGTTGGCCTTGGAAATCTCGAAGATTCTGTCCACTTCAAACATTAGCTGCCTTCAAACTCATTTTTCATAGCACAATTGATGCCTTTGTTTTCATGGTATCACCCGTGTCCCAAGTGCTATGTTCCTGGTCTGGATACTGCACAGGTAGCGAAAGGTCCTACACACTGCCCTTCGTCCTAGAATTCCTAAATGCAGTGGACCATAGGATGTGCTGGAGATGATGGCTGTGGCTTTCCTCCCTCCCAGAAGACAGATACGAAATTCTGCATATGACAACCCCCCCCACCGCGCCCCCGGAGCTGGTGTGGGGGCCAGGGTATATCCACAGACCAGAAGCTAAGAACTTGCTCTAAAACACGGCTGCCCTATTACTTGGAGTCACTTCGTGCATATCATCTGAAAAGGAATTAGATTCCAAGGAAGACATTTCCGTAAAGAATGAAGAGATTATGCTGAGTGAAATAAGCCAAGTAGAGAAAGTCAAGTATCACATGGTTTCACTTACTTGTGGTGCATAAGGGGTAATATAGAGGACAGTAGGAGAAGGAAAGGAAATGGGAAGCAGGGTAATTCGGGGAGAGAAACGAAACATGAGAGACTTCAGACACAGAAACAAACTGAGAGACTTGGAGGGAGAGGGTGGGGGGATGGGAGAGCCTGGTGGTGGGTACTGAGGGCACCTATTGCATGGAGCACTGGGTGTAGGGCATAAACAGTGAGTGTTGGAACACTGAAAAAATAAAATAAATTTAAAGTTAAAAAAAAAAAAGAATGAAGGTAAAGGGACTTGTTAAAATGTGGAGCCATAACGAAGGGATTCCCCTCCTTCAGGGGCAAAGACACGAGGGAAGTGAGACCTTCTTGGGGAATGAACAGAGTCCAGGCCATTAACACTGGCTCACAGCAGGGCTTGGGAAATCTGCTCAAGGACACAGAGGGTTCTTAGACTTGTAAGACCAGCCTGTCTCGAGCAGGACTAAATTCAAATAAGAGTAGGGGCAGAGGCACCGAGGCAGACCTCAGGAGTGTCTGTGAGCCTGGTCCAGTGTGTCTAACCTCAAGCACTTCTGGCCCCAGAAACACAGCTGCAACTGCCTTGAGAGAAATGCAAAATCTTAGCCTGGTGACTTTAAATATTTATCTAATTCCATTATATTTCTATGTTCACTTGGCAGTGTTCTGGGTCCTCTGAGGACTGTTTCTGGGGAAAGAGGGCACTGCCCTGGTGGATTTCTACTATTTGTGGTCTATGGGACAGTGTTTCCCATGCAAAATCAATAGAATGGGCTCACTACGATTTGCCATCGTGGCTGTCTTAACTGGCCTATAGAGGATGCTCTGATGAAGCCAGAAGACACATGCACAGTTTTATTTCTCCCTGTAAATAAGCTGGCGTCCGGGGCACTGATCTGAGGGGACTGCACTGGATCTGGTCTCTGGGGGGCCTGGCTGCCCCTAAATGGTACCACACATGAACCTGGGGACTTCCGAATGGGAGGCCAAGATGAGCTGCATCCTCTCCCTGCCCTGACATGCTATCCCATTTCCACATGTACCTCTTTTCTCGGTAACAGGGTGCCTCCGGTTTTGGTAACTTATCCTGAACCCCATTCCAAACATGTAGACACTGTATTTGGTTTTAAGTAAATCTAACCTCCTACAAGACTAGAACTTGAAATACCCACAGCTTCAAATGTTACGGTGCATGAGAATCACCTGGGAAAACTCATTCATGACAGAGATTTGCAGGTTGCACTGTTGGAGGACTGGGTGCAGGAGGCCTTCGGGGGGAGCACTGATCTGCCAAAAGTGTCATGCTTTCAGAAACGTGGCACGGAGGAGGGCTTGCAGGCCCACTGGGCTGACTTTAACAAGTCACGGAGGGCCCCTGGCTTACCAGGGACAACCCCTCCCCACCTCCTGTCACTCCTACATGGAGCCCAGAAGCAAGCAACACCCCTTCTCGGGGCACTTCCCGTCTGCAAGCTGTGGAGGGCAGGTTCTGAACCAACCCCCACACAAGTGATCCATCAGCTGGCACCCAAACCTTCCGGTCCTGTTCTCATGGAAACTCTCAGGGCACAGAAATATTCTTCCAGGACTCAAGTCCGAGCTCTACCTTGTCACGGGGTGTTGGGACCTCCTGGCGCCCGCTAGTTTGCGGCCATTAATGGAAGTCGGCTGGGGTGGCCTCTTGGGCTTTTCCGGAATACTTCCGCGTACGTGACCTTGCTGAATCTTCCCGCGCTCCGCTAGCCCGTGCGCGGACTGGCAGAACTTAGCCCCGCCCAGCAGTCCGGTCTGAAATCTGCCTAAGGCCTTAGTGATAGCCACGTAATGAGTTTCTATTGGCCCCTGCTTTCCTCCCTCCTTCTCTCCCTATATAACTGTGTCTCTGATACAATAAAGGTGAGATTGCTGCGCCTTCACGGCTGACTCAACTCCCGGCTCGGTATGGTTTCTTTCCCGGTTTCAGGAGGGTGGCCGGGCCGTCGACACTTACCATCTCGCTCAGCCCCCGGAGGGTAACAGGCTGGTCCAGTTATCCCTCCCCCGTACCAGTGTTGCAGAGAGAGCAACAACGGGGTAAGTCCCTGAACCCTCCTTAAGCCATTTCCTTATCCATAAACTCAAGAGAAGAAGAATCTCATCCCCTCGGAACTATAATATTAAATGAGCTTGTGCAGGTGGCGCTGTGGGCATGGAGCTTGGCACAGAATAAGGAGTTCCTCTTAACTACTGTCATCGTCAGTGTCATCCAGGGCACAACCAGCCGTCCTATGGACACTCGCTGAGACCAGGTGCCAGTCCCTCTTCCAAGGGTGGGAACGCTGCAGAGTAAACAAGTTAAACACATAAATAAGTGAACATAAAGGTCTTGGGTGCTTGGGAGCAACACTGCAGCGGGGATAGAACTTTCCATCTCCAGAGACAGCATATGCAACTGGACTAGGTCTCTCTTGCTCTGGATCACTCTTAGTACCAAACCAGAGGCACACCCTCAGGGTCCCCCGGAGCAGGGATGATGGGGTGGCCTTGGGGAGGCTGCTCCTGGGCTTAGGGCTGGCACGCGAGCTTGAGGTCGCGAGGCTTCTGGTTCCCCGGTCTCGCTGAGGGAGCTTCTGGCTAATGTGCTGACCTTTAGGCACCCGTTAAGTTGGGAGATCCTGGCATCCTGCCTCCCCGACTCCCCAGCCCAGGGCATCAAAGCTCTCCGGACACGAACAGGTACAACAGCTCGATGACAGACGCAGTTGGCTCAGAGGAGAAGGGGAGGGGCAGGGGAAGGTGCCACTACTCATTTCTCTCCTGACGCTAGAGAAAATTGCTTCATTTGTATTTCTGGCTGCATAATTATCATCACCCCACCCCGCCCCCGCCGATACGATTTTTCTCAGAGGAATAAAGTCGATGCCAGAGACGAAGAAGGTAAGAACAAGAAGCTGGTGGGGCTGACCTGTCTCCACCAAGTCACTTCTCTCAAGAGGGGTTAAGCTTGAGTAAGTAGGGAGGGCAACGGAGGGTACCCCGTGCCCCTCCCTCCTCCACCCCTCAGTCTGATTACTTCCCCTTCATCCGTGCTTAAAATAGACCGAGCCGAACTGAAAATAACCTAGGAGATTAAATTAAATTAAATCAGGCCTGGCTCCAAGGCAGCTGCTAATAAAATCATAAGCATTCACATCAGTGTGGCAGACAAAGACAAAAATGTTTATTCGTTATTTTTTTTTCCTTTCCCCAAAGTAGCTGACCCTTCAAGAGACAAAACCAAAGGAAATAAGCCTTTTATCCCCTTTATGCAAGGAGTTGGGTGCGGAAACCTTTGAGGCTGGGGACGAGCGGGAGTTTGTTCTTGCTTGAAGCCTCAGAGAGCCCCATCTCCTGGTGGCCCTTGCTGAAAATACAAAGCTGCTGATAAACATTAAACTTGTGATGTCAGGGCTAAGAGATTTTCACCTGGAAAAGCTGGGCATTCTCATGAGTACTGGGATCTGACAGGGTCCATCTGCCAAGGGGAGACCACTGCAACATGACCTCATGTATCAAACTAGCTCGGGACTAAATTAATTCTGAACAAGATTGGGGGCTGAGTCTCTCGGGTGTCAGACTTTACATCACAAGCGGCTTGTGTAACTGCTGTGCCGGGGGGCTACGGAACGGGAAAGACTGCAAGTGGAGAGATTCAACAGGAAGCCAGCCGGCTGAATGAAGATGCTGTTCCTCAAGCGGGGGGGGGGGGGCCCTCAAGAGTGGGCATTTGAGATCTAAGTGCTTTAGGGAGGATGGAGTAGAGAGGGGACCTGTTACTCTGAGCATAATCACCAAGGCTGAAAAACCATACAGGAGACACACCAATTTGCTAACCGTGGGAGAGACGAACAGTGATGATTCATGGGTAAATGTACCTTGCTTTGTCTCTCCCCTGCTGGATGGAAGGTAACCTGGCTCGGCCGAGCCCCCCTTCACCCCCCCCCGCCCCCTGGGGAGAGGCTAAGAATCCAGAAGCACTGTTAGCACAGTGCCAACTAGTTCATTCTCACAGTTGGAAAGCGAGGCTCTGGGGGTGTCAGGCCCAGAGCTCTGGGATGAAGCAAGCCACACGGGCTGCAGACAAGGCCGCCCCGGGGGAGGGTCATTCCCGGCCACACAGTTCGCAGTGCAGGCTGGAGCTCTGTCCAGTTCCCAGGCCCTCATCAACTGTCCCCACCTTCCTGGCACTTGTCTGCCACCTAACAGGGGCCCCATTCAAAGAGGGCTGCTCCCTGGGGGCACCGCCATCATGAAGCCTCTTCCCCCCCAATACCATCTACAACTGGGAAGGCGGAGTGCTGTTCACGGCTTCCAGATGAGAGGGGTGATTAACGGGCTGGGCTGGACGAACAAAGCCAAACCCACTTTTTCCTTTTTCCTAGGCTGTTTCTGGAAACCGGCCAGGTCAGGAATCCGTTTTGTTCCAAAGGGATTTCTGAGTCACATCCAACTTTGGCACAGAAGCTGAGACACTGCTGCCGCTCTTCAGTCACTCGGTGGCTGGGCAGCGTGGTTGAAGGAAAAAGGGACCGATGCGGAAGGCGGGAACCTTTCCCATTTCTGCTCCCAAAGTACCTTCATGCATAACCTGGCTGCCAGCTCCCGCTCTTACTGCATCCCTTCCCACCTTTTTTCCCATCCCTTTCCCACCACCTCCTGGTCCTGCAAAACGCCCTCCCCCCACCGTGGTCCACCCTCTTCTACGACCCTGTGCTTCAGCCACTGTCAAGGGGTCCAGAGCGGGCACACGACCCAGACTGAACCCAAGGATCTCTTCCTTGGGACTTAGGATTGTGCCTGACACAGTGGGGCATCCTCTTTCCTTTTAACCAGAGGAGCTCTGTTTATGGGAATATCACTCCAAATAAGGTGTCACCAGAGGGCGTCTGCAATTCAGGCTGCTCTGGAAGTCACCACACCCAGCGCGTCTCAATCCTCATCCAGTTACAGACTCGCTGGAGCCCCTAATTCTGGCAGCTCCTCGAGATGGACCATGCCAGTTGGTCCCGGCGACCAGCTCCTTCTCTCTGAGATGGTACTCCCAGCAGCAGAACGCCAGAGCTGCGGGCATCCCCGGGGATGGCCAATCTGCATATGGGGACAGCAAAACCGAGGGAGCTAAGGACAAGGTGTTAGTGTCTTTAGGCTTCATACATAACCGTTCCCTTCACAGAGCTCCAGAGCAGATTCCAGGGGGTTCCTGGGTCCTGGTTGGTAGGCACGGCAAAGGAAAAGCAAACGACATGGAGTCCCCTTGTGGTTCTAGTTATGTCACGAATAAGTCCTGACAGCAAGCGTCCCCTGCTCCAGTGGGACGTAATTTCCCCCACATCCAGCACCCCCATCTTGAACACTTTTATAGGAAGTTTGCCTTGCATCTGTTCTTGCTTCATTATTCTAGGAAAAAAGGCTTGACTTGGTTTTAAAAGGGACCCTGACTGTCTTTAATGAACCACAAAACTTGCAGTAATTACCCAGGAAAATGGGTGGTAATGTACAGCCACCGTTCTCCTCAGTAAAGACAGTCCCCTGCGGGGGGACACTCCGGTGCCAGGCTTCCGCAGGTGGCCATTTCCTACCTTATTCAAATGGGGTATTTTGGAAAAAACCCCAGGATCTAACTTAACTCCTGTTTTTCTCAGATTTGCATGTTTTTCCAAGTGGAAATGCCTATAAGTGAGATGAACAGTCTGATGTTTCTCAGCACCACACTCTGGTGCTAATAACCAGAGCCGGCATATGCGCGTGAATTGGAGATTCGACACATTTGAAAAAGAATGTGGGATATTGGAGCAGATTCGTGTTGGAAGGGACCAAAAGGAGCAGCTGCCTCCTCCAGCTTTAGTGGACCACTCTCATCCACCCGTGAAGATGAAATGGATCAAGGGAGGAAAAAAATCTCTGCATTTATTTTGGGACATTTCCACTGGTGAACCAAATGAACACTGAATGTTCAAATTTTCCAACCTTTTGGTGGGGATGGTGGTGGGAGGAACCCGAAGGGGGCATTTATCTGCTATTCTTTGATTCCCTTAACACCTCTCCCCCATCAAAGAGTTAAAAAAAAAAAAGTTTCCATGATGTGATTAAAAAGACATCATCTGCAAGCTTCTGAGGGATTCTTCACTTGGTGAATGCATTTACTTTCTAGAAGAAGATCAAGTTCCTTGCAATAATTTCATGGCAATTAATCTTGTGCTTAAATGATAATCCTATAATTAGAAGCAATTAAAATCCTGCACAAGAATGACCCGCTCAAAGTCAATGTCCCTGTATGCTAATGGCGTAATCTTGAAAGAGGGCCCAGAAATGTTTCTCTTCTCGCCCCCAACCCCCTTCCCAGCAAGGCAGACGTTCAAAGCCCATCTTTAAGAATGCATTTTCATGGCAGGAACCATTGATGCCAAAGTGGCTGGATGGCTGAGGGTCCTGTCAAGAATCCAGGGGCTTAAGATCATCTTAAGCAGGGGACAAAGAAGCCATGTCACTTTGAGCCTGGATACCAGGGTATTTTTAAGACAAAGGCATACACCTCATTAAGAAAATGCCACATGGATTTTGCCCTTTGTCCCAGTCTTGCTGCCTCCCACGGACACCCAGTGACTAAGCAGCCAGGAAAGCTATGTCTGAGTCCCTGCACAGAGGACCAGCTGCTAGTTAGTACACACTTGACACTGAGCTTGGCCACAGATGGGCCAGGATGAGGTACCACAGCCAGGAAGTAAATAATGACGTGTTTCTTTGGAGAGGATGAACCTCTTTCTTGGCTGGCATGTGTTTTTCTGAAAGATCCCAGAAGTCACGTGGCTTCAGAATTGGGCTAAACTAGGATCATTTTAAGATTCTTACTTATTTGACTGAGAGAGAGAGAGAGTGAGAGAGGGAACACAAGCAGGGGGAATGGGAGAGAGAGATGCAGGTTTCCCGACTGGGGGGGGGGGCTTCCATGTTGGGCTCCAGACGGGGCTCGATCCCAGGACCCTGAGATCATGACCTGAGCCAAAGGCAGACACTTAATGACTGAGCCACTCAGGTGCCCCTAAAAGAGGATCATTTTAACTTGAATCAGATATAGGGCCAAAATGGGAAGAGTTGCTTGGATTGGATATAAGAGTACACGGTATAAAACCAAGTGGATTTTTTTTATTCTGCGCCTACTGGAGACTCCTATCGTCGTCATCTGCTCAATAAACATATTAGGGCCCAAATGTGAGGCCCTGGGCTGGATATGAGAGGTAAGACACCACCTCTGTCCTCGAAGGGCTAACGCAGGTAAACATAAGTGAAATCACATTACAGAGGTCATCAAGGGCACGGGGGAAAGGGGTCAATCTTAGACAAGCTATAAAATGTGAGGAGAGGCTTCGAGAAGGTATCTGGAGCAGAGTGTTAAAAGGGTGTTCTGAGGGAGTGGGGGACACGGCATAAACAAGGGGGGGGAAGGGCCTGCCCCCTGGGCACCCAGCGCACAGCTCACTTTACAACTGGAACACGAGGGTCAAGGGGCAGGAGGCATCAGGAATAAGACTGAGGGGTGTGCAGGAAAGGTACTGGCTGCTGCTGTTCAGAACTATACCAACAAGAAAGAAGACAGAGGAGACAAATCTCTTGAAGACATGCCAAGAAGCCATCACCCAGATGCACACCCATTGGAATGGGGCGACCTGGGGGTGCTCTTCTGGTGTGAGTACACTACTACTCGTTTTTGGCTTAGAGACCGTGCCTGTTTTCTTTTGCAAACTCTTTTGCAATGTTAAGAACCAGCAACCACAAGGCAGTTGACTTCCGGAGATGGGTTCTTCCAAGACTGTGGGAATGGGAGCGCAAGGACAGGTGTGCAGTGGGAAGGAACCACAGCCAGTAAGGAAGCACCGGGAATGGCAGGCAGAGAAGGATGAGGGCAGGACCCATGTCCGGCTAACCTACACACCATCAGAACACGTCTTGAGTGGGTATTTATTTCCGTTCTTCTTTGCCCATTTCAATTCTTTTTCAGCCAGGTTCCCTGCTGCCATCAGCTAAGCCCTGGAGGATGGACGCGGGGGGAAATGATGACAGATGCTCACTCGCAAGGGCGTCCATGACCCGTTTACAGGAGCCGCGGGCCCAGCACAGAGCCGTCTCACCTGCTAGCCGCAGGATGGAAACGTGAAGCTGCAAACACCTGAGCGGCAGGAAGGGCCACATCTGCACCAGCACGCAATCCTCCCCCCGCAGGGCAAGGGGCCAGCTGCAGGAGAGCGTGGGGGGCCCGTGCCTGGGAGCTGGGAGGGGGTGCCCTCCGCGTAGCAGCTGTGTGACCTTGGGCAGGCCCGGGAGCTCGTGCAGCCTGCTTCCTCCGTTTCAAAATGACAATAATGATAGCCCTTTCCTCAAAGGGCTGCTGTGATGAATACATACATAGGGTCATCACAACATTAATATACAGGAAGGCTTCCAATCAGTGGAAGGTACTTAAATGGATGTTGGTTTCTCTTCTCACAGGACCTAGGCACTCAAGAAATACCAGCAGCTTCTCGGGTCTGCCCTCATGTCTCCTCTTCCACATTTGCTGCCTGTGTTTTGACTGGCTGGTGGTCCACTGGCACCCCCACCGGGAGCTCTGATGCTGGCTCACCTGGGGGCTTCCTTCCCGCTGGGCAGGAGCTCTACAGACAGCAACAAAGCATTCCCACTTGTCACTGCCCAACATTCTGGAGGTGTGGGTTAAACAATTTCAGACTAAGAGGGGACTCAAAGAACAGTACATCAAACACCCATACACCCTTCCCCTAGATTCTCTCTCTATCCACCCATCTATTTTAGATTTGCTATTAATTAGCATTTTGCCCACAAGCTCTCTGCGTACAAGTACCTACACATATTTCCAGTTTTTTGGGTTGGTTTTCTGTTTTTACTGAACCATCCATTTGTAGGTGAGTTGCACACATCAGTACTGCCCTTCATAAACACATCATCATATCATCTGAAAATTTCACACTAATACAAAAAATTATCTAAAATACTGTTCAGATTCACATGCCCCCCTCTCCTCCACTGTCACCCAGAGCCCTTTATAGTTGTTTTCTTAGGTCCAGGATCCAATCACGTGTTAGGTTGCGCTCGGCTGCCATGTCTCCATGTACCTTTACTCAAGAACCGTCCCCTTGACTGTTTTTGTTTCTTGGGATGGTGGCATTTTTGAAAAGTCCAGACCGGTTAACAAGCGCAGAATCTCCCAATATCTGGATTTCTCTGCTTCCCTCTCCCCCACCTCTCACGATTAAATTTAGGTTATAAGATTTTGGCAGAAATACTTGATAGGCAATACCATGTACCTTCCATTCTGACTTTGGTCCCTCGGTGACAGTGGCATATGTCAAATGGGCAACAGAGCCACACAGGAAAACATTCAATCCAAGGGACAGTATTTTGACCAGATACCCTTAGTGAGATATCATCTAAGGATTTTTAAAAACTGAAATAAAATTGTGAACTTTGTCGGGTAGATTTATTCTTAGAGTTCTTGGTATATGAAAGCTGAAACTCTGCAGCATGTTATGTGGGGCAGAACAAGTAAGTAAAGTCATCGGTGGCATCAGGAACCAGAGATCCACAGAGGGAGGAGGAGAAATGGATGAGGACCGGGGAAAGGAAAGGAAGAACCCTGAGCTATGATCAGAGCTGGAAGCACGCATGTGGAGTCATTACCTCTGTCTGCTGCAAGAGCTGCGAAACAGTAACATCCCAGGAGCAATGAGCACCCCAGCACCCAGAACTTGAATTCTTATTTCTCAGTTAAAAAAAAAAAATACTCAGGGCTACACAGATGTCAGCAAATGATCATAGAAGGAGCTACAGGATTAGAAAGTCACCGGTGTGCAAGCATCAATGGAATAATTGATTCCGGCTCATTTATGAATGCTAAAACCACTGGGTGGAAAGGTTGCTGGTCTGTAAGTATGACACCCGGATTCCTTATTATTTATAAATAGAAAAGGGTACCTTTGTAGTGGGGGGATCTGATGAAAATACCTGAACTAGGTGGTCAAGTATAGTATCACCAATAACGGGCTCTCTGGAGATACTCGAGAGGGCAAGCCACTTCCTGCTGACCTCCTCTCTCCATCCCAACCCACAGACCACCTCACCGGCTGCATCACCAGCCGCATCACCTTCATGTGCCTGAGCTCGATCCAAATCCCACAGCCAAGATTTTCTTTCATAGAAATTACCTCGGAGTAATACCCTTCCCTCTAAGCAAGCAGCTCGGTCCAGTCCCTCACTGGCAGCCCCTCACTGATGATTATATTCCACGAGCTGGTCTGCCATTGGGAAAAAGCACTCCTACAAAGCTTTTGGGCGACCAGTGGGCTACCTGCTCTGCCTCCTTTCCCAGAACCGACAAAGAAAAGTCAAGGCTCACTGTGATGCTCAGAGTGGGGTCCAGGGCTCAGGCTAGGAGACTGATGCCCTATCCCCGAAACACAGCCACCTGGAAGTGAAAATCCCCCTATTGGAAAAAGAAATATTTAACTTAGAGCCCATACTTCATGACCCCTAAGAACAGTACAACCTGTAAGCTGTGAGGATTATAGCCCTGATCCCTTGAAAATGGGAAGGAGTTTCCCACCAGCTCTCCCGACCTCACACTCCAAATTCCCAGAGTCCTGGACGATGCGAGTTTCCGGACACACCAATGCCCTTCCATGGCTCTGCATCTTGATCTGAAATGTCCTCCCGGCTTCCCCATGGCTTCCCCGGCACTGGCTGCGTGGAGTCTAACGCAGCTCCCGCAGGGCAGGCAAGTCACCGCTCTCCCCAACTCCCACCGCACTAAAAGGCGCCTGACCTACCGCCTGATCTTCCCTTTTATATGTCTTAATCCATCCCCTCCACCCCGCCGCCCTCCAGCCCCCCTGCAAAGACCACACATTCCACAATAAGGGCCATGTCTTAATTATCTTTGCTTCCTTGGCACCTCGAGAGAGTCGAAGACATGCTCAATAAATGTATAACGAATGGGTGAACCAAAAGATCCATGATTGTTACCCAAAGTTGAGTCTCACTGCCTGCATTCTGCAGGCTGTACACTCTTAGGGTAGAAGAACACACGGGCACTATTACCGTTTCATCACAACGCCGTGACGGTAAGTCTCACTGGCTGGGGAGGTGAGACACGGGCACCGAGTTGCAAACAGCCCTAGAAGGCAGACTGACGCAGGAGGATGTGACCCGTCTGCTGCCAGGAGCCTCGGACCCTGCCCCAAGCCCTCCTCTCCCCTAAATAACTCACTGGAGGACTTCGATCTCTGAGCCAAATTAACACCCAAAGTATTTGAGAAAAATGAGACCCTTCTGCAGAATATTTGTGGGAGACATGTGTTTCTGGAGCAGCTGTAAACCATGATATTTTTTCCATTTACTTACAACATTAAATTGAAAATGTGTTCCCATGAGGGATTTTTTTTTTACCACTCCTCCAAAAACCAAATAAAAAAAGCACACAAGAATGTAGAAACCCTATTAAAATCGCATATTGAGAGAAATAAAAATGACACTGTTCAGATAACATCAGCACCACTGCCCAGAGGCAAAAAGTTAAAATATACCACTAAAGCGGAGGCCTTTCCCATAAATACCACACCGATCTAGAAAGGAAACTCATTTCTGATTTCAAAAGGCTGATTTCTGTCCCAAAGCAGGAGTCTGTTGGGAGTTTCTATTTTCCTTTGGGAATGATGTTCAGTTTGAGCGATTCTGCATAGGTAAAATGGAGCTGAGCTAATCTAACCATCAAGATGGCCAGGCAAGGCCTAAATGCATTCTTGAAGATATCACTTGCATTTGGACATAAGTTCGGCTCCTTATGGTTCATAGTTTATACCTACATTCTCATTAAAGCCAGGCTGCTTCCGCCATTCCATCTGGGCTCTTTACTGGAACTCTCCTCCCTCCCTCTGCCTCTCAGATATCTGTGGCTCAGCCCCCTTCTCCCATGACGTACCGTTCAGCATCCTCATAATCAGGCATTTAGTTTTGCATGCCCTTGGCTTGTCCACTGATTCTTTCATAAGTTACTTTTTTGCTCCCCTGGTTTTATTATATTTTTTATTTTTTTTTAAGGTTTTATTTATTTATTTGACAGAGAGAAACAGAGCCAGAGGGGGAACACAAGCAGGGGAGTGAGAGAGGGAGAAGCAAGCCTCCTGCTGAGCAGGGAGCCCGATGTAGGACTCGATCCCGGGTCTCCGGGATCATGACCTGAGCTGAAGGCAGTCGCTTAACCAACAGAGCCACTCAGGCGCCCCGCTCCCCTGGTTTTAATCTCATACTGGGACTTTCTGGACCTTCACAGAATCTGTGGAATGCTGAACAGGGGTTTGGTGAATATTTATAGGTTTGCTATTTTTTCAAAAGGAGAGTCTTTAATTAATATGAGAGAATTGGGAGGTTCGCAGCCTCAGGGCTGAAGGCCAGGGGTTGGGAGACGGACGTGGACTCAAGCTCCAGCGCCATCGCTTTCTACCTTATAACTTAGAACAATTTCTTCCTTTTTTTCAGCTCATTTGCACATCCCAAAATTGAGGCTAATAATAGTACTTTATGGCGCCATTGAAGGGGTCAATGAAACAGGGAACAGAAAGCACTTAGCACAAAGAAAGTTCCAGTCTAGGGGCACCTGGGTGGCTCAGTTGGTTGAGCGACTGCCTTCGGCTCAGGTCATGATCCTGGAGACCGGGGATCAAGTCCCACATCGGGCTCCCTGCTCTGCGGGAAGCCTGCTTCTCCCTCCCTCACTCCCCCTGCTTGTGTTTCCTCTCTCTGGCTGTGCTTCTCTCTGTCAAATAAATAAAATATCAAAAAAAAAAAACAAGAAAGGTCCAGTCTCACGAACAGTAAGCACATACTAAGTACTCAATGCATGGTAGCTACTGCTATTGAAGACATGTATCAACACAAATTTGTGCCGAACTACTGGGTTAGGAGCTGGGCAGGTCATGCAGGATGGGGAGTGGTCACCTGCAGCTTCTGCTCCAACGGGGCTTTGCTTTGTACCCCTGGCAGTCTTTTCACACTGGAGTAAGACAAGTCTGATGCTCTCTTTGGTTCTTTAAAATAATTTCTAGTAACTACAGGTACACAGGTACCTATGTTTGTTTGTTTTTTACGAATTTACCAGCTTTATTTAAAAAATTATCTACTTTGAGGGGCACCTGGGTGGCTCAGTTGGTTAAGCATCTGCCTTCGGCTCAGGTCAGGATCCTGGGGTCCTGGGATCGAGTCCTGCCTTGGGCTCCCTGCCCAGTGGGGAGGGGGGTTCCTGTCCCTCACTCCTGCTCATGCTCTCTCTCTCCTCTCCTTCAATTAAACAGAATCTTTTAAAAATTAAATAAGAAATAAAAATGTGCTCTACTTTGATACTTTCCCTATGGTTAGAGAGGAATATTAATACTGGGGGGCAGGAGGACTGGGTGAAGGGGACCCTGTACTACTTCTGAGGATTTTTCAGATTTGGACCATGAGCTCCATTTGTCATGGTTTATTATTTAGATTTGTGTTCTCACTACATCAAAGTTAACTCTGATTCTGATAATCTAAAATTATTATAAATTAAAAGTTTTTAGACTATTAGTTACTTCCTTGAGTCTAGCTTTCTGTACTTAGGATTAGATTTCCTTCACACAAATTACCACCATATTTTAAATGTAGATTTGATATGGACTGGATTATGTGTCCTCCCAGAATTCATATGTTGAATCCCTAACCCTTAAGGTGATGGGAACCCCCAGCCCCTTGAATAGAGGGCCTTGGGGAAATAATTAAGTCATGACAATGGGGCCTTCATGATGGGAATCAGTGCTCTTCGAAGACACACCAAAGCGCTGGCTTTCTCTCTCTTTCCATCCCCAAGTGAAGACACAGCTAGACAGCTACCTATGAACCAAAAAGGAGAGTCCTCACTGGGAACCAAATTGACAGCTCCTTATCTTGGACTTCCCAGCTTCCAGAACTGTGATAGAGAAATGTGTTGAAGTCACCAGTCTATAGTATTTATGACAGCAGTCAGAACAAAGACAACGTACTATCATTGAAATACCTTATCTCTACCTGTAGCAATTAAACTTCCAACTATTAAATGTACCACCTGCTGCCTTCCTCTCTAAAGTCAGGACAACAAAGGAAACTTCTGCTTCGGCTGAGAGAAGTTAATTATGCATGGTGCTCGGAAAGTGCCCCTTTTGTGGGAACCACTCGAACGGGCTGCTGTTGTTGCCGTTATTAAACTCTTGCTGGATTCAGATTCCTAGAGCAGAGCTCCATCTATGCAAAGCATTTTAGATGGAATCTCAGGAGACTTGACCCAGATTTCTGCTCTAAGTTAGACTCGTTGGCTTTCACGTGTGGAAAACCTGTGTCTCACTCAGTGAAGGGTGCTGTCTCTTAGGATGATTCTGCAGAGTTGTGAACCGAGTTCAAGTCTCGGCCGTGGTGGGGCAATGAGGATGAGACTCCTCGCTGTGCCTGCGTGATGGGACCTGGCCTTCCTCTTCCATGTACCGTGTGCCCCCGCGCCAGCCAGGGCGTCTGGGACATGTGAGCCTCTCGAGGGTCAGAGAAGACCGTGGAAAACTCAAAGCAGCCCCATACGGCTGCTGCTTTTATTCTGGGAGAAGGCAGGGGGCAGGTCTAGGGTGCAGGGTGCTTCGCTGCATTCAGAAACATCACAAACGAGGGCTGACCGTTCAGAAACTCTTGCCAGGGCATTCCTGCTTCACAGCGAGCTCTGCCCCTCACCGGGAAGGTCTGACCGGCCCCCTGCGAGGTGTACTACACTGCCCACAGCAGCGGCTCTCTAAAGCGGAGGAGAAACCGGGAAATGTTTAGCCAAGAGACCTTCTAATTTTCTGCTTCCGAATCCCTTGCCGCATACTGCTATCTGGCCATTTTCTCCTAAGCTGCCTGCTCCCTGACCCCGCCCCCCACAGGACTTTGACAAGGTGGGAGTCTCAGCAGAGAAAGTGTCAGGCTGGGGCGGTACAGACACTAGTGGCCACAAGAGGGGCCCTGGCTGCCGGCCCGGACGACAGAGCGCACCCCACGGAGAGCGCTGGTCCAACGAGAGGGAAACATGGGTGAGAGCCCCAGCCTCGCATGTAAGGGTGTAGGAGCAGTGGTCTGAGGCCTGAACCTCCCTGAAATTCTCTACGGTGAAGCATCAGCACCGCACACAACCCAGGGGAAGTGTAACCGGATAAACTGACGGCGGTTTATTGTTGGTGTGATCCTCAGCGTGGGCTCGGCAGGTTGCCGCAGCTGGTGCATGACACGTCTGGGCCATCAGTCTACCTCCTCCCTGCTTCGCTGTCCTCCCTGGCACCAGGGGAAAACACGCTGGCCAGGTGTCTGAGTTCCCCAACCTACACGGCCGTTAGGACTCCGTTCGGCCCTTGAGTAGCAGGGAGGTCGGCGAGCGGAGCAGTCTCCGGGGGAAACGCGCTCCTGGGAAATCGGGGGCTCTGGGTCTGAGTGGCTCCGGGTCTGAGTGGCTCCGAGGCAATGATGCGCCCGGCCTTGACCCGAACGCCCGTGGGAGGCTGCGAGGCCCACGCCTCAGTGAGCCTGCCTTACCAGTGACGTGGAGCTTCTCGTCGGTGACCTCCGCCTTCAGGTAGATCCGGCCCCGCTTCTCTGTGTGGTCCATCCCGCAGAGGCTGGGCACGTTGATCACACACTGCTTGTGCACGTTCATGTCGCAGGCTGCGGATCGGGAGAGCGAAGGGTAAGGCTGACAGATGGGCTCAAGTCACCGCTTCCTCAGTGTTGTGGGGTGTGAGCACAAGTGCCAACGAGCTACCCTCTAACTCGATACTTTGCTATCATGTTTTTGGTGACACAGAGAACTGTTAGCAGATGTCCCTTACAGCACAGGCTTCATGTGAACGACAATATCCTTAAAATACCCGTGCCATATTTGTTCAGTCTTAACTGAAGCAAAATCCCCCGGCCTGCTCTTTGGTGCTTCCAATACTGAACGCTACACAAAATTCACACAGGCAGACACATACAAGACCCAGGCCATTTAATATTTCGTGTATGCAGAGGCAAATTATATGCAAATTTTAACAGAGGCTATTTTTTGCTGAAGCATTTCTTCTGCCCGTCTGAGCTGACCGTTCAGGAAGAGTGAGGGTCTGTGGAGCAAGGATAGGAAATTCATAAAATTCCTTTCCTTAGTTAACTCTGTATTTTCAAGAAGGCTTACGTACATTGCTTTTTTTTTTTTTTAAGAACTTGTATTTGAGATTTTAAACCTGTCTTCAAATATTTAAATATTATTCTAAGTAAAACAAACACACGCCTGGCATGATAAGCCATTCCTTACCAGCTGACATTACGTGGGTGAGACTGGGAGGAACGAAAAGATCAGTCCCAGCGCAGTGAACCAAAGAAGCCCTGAAAAGAATCCTGTGTGCCGAACACAAACATAATACTGTGTGTAGGCGTTCCTGCTCTATCGTCCCTGTACCTTCGGGCTCCCCAAAGGAGCCACGGCCCCCGGAATCCTCACACCCCCTCGACAGGATGCTGCAAGGCTCTTCCATAACCTTCAAGGTGCAGCCTTCACGTTTGTTTCCTTTTCAGTGTCTAACGTGGTGAATCAAATTGCAAAACGCATCACAAAAAACGTGTATCGCTAGGATTCGATACGGGAAGCAGGATAATGCACACAGTGAGGAAAGAACAATCAGAGGCTTCACCAATGTGGATTCTGTTTACGTTTCTATTTCCACAGGTAGCACCATCTCCATGCAGCCGTTAGAAAAGGCTTCTTAACAAGGTGGGCTGTTGACGGGACTTGTGTTCACCAACTCCTAGATTCAATTTCTGGGGCAGAATTGCAACTTCAAAGAAATTAATGCCACCTTCTCTGCAAGGGAGAAGTGCCAAGGGGAGGGGAGCAGGGAAAGGGGGAGCGCCCTGGGCAGTATTCTTGTCTTGGCTCCACCATGAAGCTCAAGTACTCTCTCTGATTCTGTTTCCTGCTCTGCAAACTAAGAGGCTGGTCTGGACAAGGGGTTCTCATGTCTTTGCCCTACGAAACAGAGTCGTATATGGTATTCTAACCCTGCAGCGCGTGAAGGCACAGGGAGAGGCTTTTTCTCTGCAGAAGGGAGGGGCTGGGCTCCTGGCACCCATCTGCTTCTCTGCCTCCCTTGAGGAAGGAGCACGGGCAGCAGCCACACAGGCCCTATGACTCCAAAGACAAGAGTTTAAAACAAAAGAAGACAAAGCAAAAAGCACCGGTCCAGGTCAGCGGTTTTCAACATCTTTTTTTGAGGAATGGAACCCATTTTTCAAATAAAATCTTAAGTAGAGTCCTAACACATAAATCAGATGAATGTTACTTCATCAGCAAAAACTGAGTTAATAAATGCAAATTGGTACAATTCATTCACTACGAAGACATTCATCGATCACCCGTAAAGCCCTCGGATCCAAACAAAATTTTGAAACTGGCTGTCTCAGTCCTGCCTTGACAATGCACTTACTTTCGTACTCTGTCAGTCATATAGTTCCATAACGGGAGAGTATGCAGAAAGGGCAAACACTGCCCAACAACATGCAAGTTGGCGGACTTCTCGGGGGAAGCGGATGTGGTGGGAGAAACGTGCTTACACGTTCTGGCCAACGAGTGAAGCTGGCAACAGTTCTCCGCTCTCACCTCCGACCGGTCAAGCTCCAGCGGGTAACACATTCAAGAATTCACTTGTGTCCCACGGATTTAGAAGTAGATTTGCGCTTGCAGAACCCCAGAAAACCACATCTTTGGAGCACAGGGGCTTCTCAAAACACAGAAAACAACTGGCCTGAATCATCACAAATGTTCCGTTTAGGCTATTAATTTTGACAGCTTTCTAAGGCAAAGGCCCTTTGTATGCTGAGAAACTATCCATCTGCTCTATAATGTTCATTTAATCTTGATTTTTATGTACACACTTTGTTCCATGTAGAATATGCCTAGAAAGCTTTGGCCATAATAGCAGGAATTAATAAATGGCAACATACTGGTATTTCCATAACACTCCCCTGTCGACTAGAAAAACAGGTTCAGTGTTACTTTTTTTTGGGTCCTGAAAGTATACACTTTTATTTAAACACAGAAATGGCCTGGGGGATCTCATCAGAGTTTATCAAAGCAGAGAGTTTCCAGGTTGTTTTTCTTTTTATCTGGTGGTTGAGGATGATAATACAGGACAGAAGAGTGGGGGAGGGAGGGGTTGATCCCTTCCTTGTCCATGGCCTTCAGTGATATCCTATCTCACTGGACTGATAGAAATTTGGTTGTCTGCAAACATGCAGCTGGGAGAGTGAACTTCCCAGGCCTGGTTTTCATTTTCATCGTAGTTTCAGTTTTAAGGAGAGCCTACTGGGATTTTTCCACAGTCCACCCACTAATTAGAGACACAGGAAGATAATGACTATGGTTGCTTAGCTTATTCTGAAGCCTAACCAAATGTGGAATCTGGAACTGGGATTCTTCTTTCAACACATGGCATTTGCTTTGGGGTTTGACTAGCATGCATTTTACAGTTACTGAGGATTTCTACCACAAAATAAACAAACAAACAAAAAAACAAAACAAAACAAAAAACCTGTGACAGCACTAACTTCATTTATAAATCAGGTGGGCTTGGTTTTTTTTTTTTTGGTTTTTGGCTCACAATTAGGCACGTAAGGAGTTTAATAAATTAGTAGTTGGACAGTGGAGCGGTCCTACACTTTTTTGGGTATATATGTAAATGAATTCTTTTTATTGATGAGTGGATATGGAAAAGGTCCCGAAGCTGAGGCACTCCATGAACCCTGGGCATAAACTACAGAGCCCCACCATCTGCTGGAAAAGAAAACTTACTTACTGTCACATTTCATCCCCTGATGGATAAGTCCATAGAGCAAGGACCCACAGTGATCACAGAAAGTAGGGCTTCCATAGGTGTGGATTTTAAACTTGTGCTTGCTTCTGGGGTCCTGCAGGGAGAAGAAGCACATTGTTCATTCCATCATCAAAGAAACACAGTTGGACTAAGCCAAGATCAGACCCCGCCATTCCCTCCCCTCCTCCTGCCAAGGTTCGGTAGCATGAGACTGTGTGCTATTCTCTGAGATAATACAGCAGGGGGCGAGAAGGGGGAAGACTTTGCCACATCATGTTTTAATAGGCTGCCCATTGTGGGCCATATAACAAATACCCGTGTTTCCCTTCTTTACTGGGTGTAACTGCACACACCAGGGCTTCCAGAAATGTTGCCACTTTGGAACCTATAGTCGTAAAAGTACTGGAGGGCAGGCATGGTGGCTTAACTGTCGTAGTGTCATGCCATCTCTGGTGCCCAGCTCAGGCTGCACACACGGGAGACACAAAGTCAGGATGTATTCGTGAACTGAGTGACCCTGGATCCACTCGATGGAGTTAGGGCGCTCTCATTCTGGGCAAACTTCCTTGAAATGCACCCAAACCAACAGAGACCTCTTCCTGCTTCTGCAGTATTTCCAAAGCATCGGATGTATTTGCATGGGCAAACTCCAGGATAATCAGGTGAAAATTGGAAACCGCACTGAAATTATCCTTCCCCTAGCCCCCTGCTGCAATTTCATTACCTTCCCTAGCATAACATACAAATTACTGAAGGTACAAGATGTTTTTCTCTCAAGTAGCCTTTTTGTTCTTCAATTCACAGACAGATTACAGCTAAGGAAATAAACATTATACACAGTGGAGTGTCCTAACCAAAGAGCACGGACTCTGTGGTCAGCTGCCTGGGTTTGGTCCAGTGGCTACTACCCCCCAGAACCATGACCTTGGGACAAACGGTTGATCCTTTCTGTCGCATCTGTGGTTGGGAAGTTAACAGCACTTCTCTTATGTGGCTGCTATGAGGACCAAACAAATCAGTCTTATTAAATGTACAGGTGGGTCCAACTATTTTGATCGGTGGCTCTGCTTCTTGGACGTCTGTTGACTAATATGCAGAAGTGGAGGGTTGAGCCAAAAGCCCTTTAGGTCCTGCTTGAAATATAAAACAACTCCATCCTCAAGTCCATATCAGGGCACTTCCTTATTGAGTTCCTCCTCCTGAATCATTCTTTGTGGCCCAATCAGCAGTAAATACAGAGCTGCCATTAACTGAATTAAGGAAGACAACAGAGGAGCAGGGCTTTGGAGAAGGGCAGGAGACTAACAGCCCCACTGAAGACATGGTGAGCCCGACTTCTCCTTTATGTGCGAAGCTTTTGACCTTCTAAGGGCTCAGGTGCTGGTAGCTTGACAGCATTTCAAAGGGGATTCTGATTTTGTAAGGTGACTCATCTTTTGGTTGACTGTGACACCTAAAATCCGAGCCACAAATACCAATGAATTATACAGTTGACCCTTGAACAATGTGGGGGGGGTTAAAGGTATCGACACTCACTCCCACAGTTGAAAATCTATGTATCACTTTGACCCCCCCCAACTTAACTACCAATAGCCTACTGTTGGCTGTAAGCCTTCCCGAGAACATAAAACCCTCAATTAACAAATTTTTGTGTGCCATATGTAGTATATGCTGTAATCCTATAATGAAGCTAGAGAAAAAATGTTAAGAAAACACAAAATACATTTAATGTATTATACAAAATCCATGTGTATGTGGATCTATGCAGTTCAAATCTATGTTGTTCAGGGTCAACTGTAATTACTTTTTAAAAGTCATGAATTTTAAAATCCTGGGATATTTCAATCATGCAGAATAGTATAAAGAACATTCAGTGACACACAAAAGTATCACTCAGACTTGACAAATGTTAGCATTCCCCTGACTTTTTATTGAATGGTTATTTTCGATCTACAGAGACATTAGTGACCTTCAAAGGCACGTGGCCAATGAATGGCAGAGCTAGGATAAAGATGCAAATATTGATTCCCATCCAAGAGCTTATTTTTTTTTTTCCAAGATTTTATTTATTTGACAGAGAGAAACACAGCGAGAGAGGGAACACAAGCAGCGGGAGTGAGAGAGGGAGAAGCAGGCCTCCCGCCGAGCAGGCAGCCCGATGTGGGACTCGATCCCAGGTCTCCGGGATCACGACCTGAGCCGAAGGCAGTCGCCCAACCAACTGAGCCACCCAGGCGCCCTCCCATCCAAGAGCTTAAAAAAAAAAATCCACCCAGAATGAAGATTTGGCTCTTAACATTTTTTTAAACAAAATTTTATATTTTTAACCTGTTTCTTAAAGATTTTATTTATTTATTTGAGAGAGAGAGTGTGTGCGAGAAAGAGAGCATAAGCGAGGGGGAGGAGGGAGAGGCAGACTCCCTGCTGAGCAGGTAACCCCCCCCCCCATAGGAGACTTGATCCCAGGACCCCAGGATCATGACCTGAGCCAAAGGCAGACAACTGACTGAGTCACCCCGGTGCCCCAACACAACATTTTTAAAAACAAGTCTACCACCTGTTTTGTAAATAAAGTTTTATTGGAACACAGCTATGCTCGTTCATTTATATATTTTCTGTGGCTACAAGGGCAGAGTTGAGTAGTTATGATAGAGCCCACAAAGCCTAAAATATGGCTACAAAGCCTAAATTATTAGCAATCTGACCCTTATAGAAAACCTTTGCCAATCTCTTCTGGACCATGGTCTTCTCAGCGTGGCACCAATATGACCTGGAATTTATCTGAAATTATTTAGCCCCTCCCCAGACCAAATGAATCAGAAACCCTATGCAGCCTTAAGCTTCATGTTTCCACAAGCCCTTCGGCTGAGCCTAATACTGGCACATACACCAAGAACTGAGAGCCCCTGCTTTAGAAGGTTATTTGACAAATATCTAGAAGTGCCCCCTGGATGCTAGGTGCAGATGTGTGTGGATGATTAGCAATACTGAGTTGCGTCACCAGTTTCTTTCCTAAATGTCTCTTAGGGGGTGAAAAATCAACGTCATCCTTGGGAGATTATTTTCGTTAGCAAGGAGTAGCAGTGAGCATGGTCTCAAGTGTGGGTGTAATGCTCCGTTAGAGCATCGCACCAATGTTTCCGATCTCCCAGATGTGTTAGCAGAATGTTGAGGGCACAGAACAGTGCAAAGGTTACGTCCTGCCATGTGGAGGGCAAAGAGGATGCTAGGGGAAATGAAGCAGTCAGCTTTCCCTGCAGAAGCAAGGCATCAAGAATTGGCCCTAAATAAATAAAGCATGGCAGCTCACATACAGCCCTCTGGAGCCTGGGCGTGCCAGGCAGCTCCAGGGAGGCGGTCCTGCCTCTTG
Source organism: Spilogale gracilis (assembly GCA_004023965.1). Lineage (NCBI taxonomy): Eukaryota > Metazoa > Chordata > Mammalia > Carnivora > Mephitidae > Spilogale > Spilogale gracilis. The sequence goes on along the minus strand of PITA01020059.1, from coordinate 11,314 downwards.
GCTGTCACACAGATCGCTACTGATGTGGCACATGGGCGACTCGCTTCACTCTTCAGGGAAACCTAAGTCTTACTCCTCCGATCCCCAGACGGCATCTTCAGGCCCCAACCGTTTGGAGGTGTAGGAAGACAGGAAACCATTGCTTCCACCTCCTGTAGAAGTCTGGAGAATGACCAAACCCTGGAGTCCTCATGCCAAAATCATGCGTGGCCAAGGATCATGCCTGTGTTAATGAGAACAATAGTAACACAATAATAATAGCACCTGTTCGTTGATCAAGTGTGTGCAGGTGCTGTAAAATGAACAGGACTTCTCTTACAAAAAGAGCATCTACCGGGATTCTAGAGACCTGTGGTCGGACTCCAGTCCTGACACAAACTCAGTAACTTTGGACAAGTCATGTCACTTGTTTATAAAGCAGAAATATGCCTATGTCATAGCGGGGGGTGGGGCCTGTCTTTGGGAACATATGAGACAGGGCTCTTCAAACCCCAAATCCCTATACAAATATAAGATTATTACAATTATATTATCCTTGGAAATAAAGCCCAAGATGCTCAAGGGTTTCCAACAATACTTTAGTGACTTGGATCAGAATGGGAGGGAAGGAAGAGGAACGTTGATCAACTGTGAGGCCCACGGGTGGCTGGAGCAGAGACCAAGTTGCCAAGGAGGCAGGGGACTTCCTCTGGGGTCCTGAGTTCCTGTCTTCTGCCCTAGAGTGGCCTTCCCAGGCAAGCGCTCCGCACTGGGTGAACTGTGAAGGAGCCCGCCAACCCAGGCCGCTGGTTCACCGCTCCCACCATCAGGACGGCTCCTCTCTGTCTCCACAGAAATGGAAAACAGGAGCACGGACACTCATTTCCAGTCGAATTAATCTCACCTTGTCGGACAAATGAAACCACAGTGTTAGCTAAAGAGCTAGGACTTATGATGATTTACAGAAGCAACTGTCCTAAAAAGCTCCCAGCCTCTTTCTGTTCCTGTCCATGGCTGCTCGGTAGTGCTGTGCTTTACTTCTCTGTGCTCCCATTTCCTCACTGGAAACCCAAAGGGACTGGCTCAGCACTTTCAAAGGGGTAGATTCCCCAGGGCTTCGGCTGTCAGGAGGTGCCCATGGGCTGCTGAGGACGAGGGAGGGAGGCCAGGGCTAAGCTACCGGGGTGAAAACAACCAGAGATGATCCCTTTGATTCTCTCCTGCTTCGAAAAGGAAAACAAACTTTTCATTTTTATTCTGATGTAATTTCAGACTCACAGCAATTTGTAGAAATAGTACAGACTGTTCCCGTATATGTTTCAGCTGGCCTTCCCCAGTGATAACATCTCACATGACCACAGCACATCGGCAAAACGAGGACCCTGACATGGCGACAATGCCATCAACGACCCACTTCATGGTCGTTGCATCATTCATTCCAATGTCTGTATGCTTACTGTGCAGCTTACGAACCACATACACTCTTTACTGAATAGGGAATACACTAACATTTGCTGGGTAAATACCATGAACTCAAGCACACCACCACCCAAGGAGTGTCTTTATCAAATACATAATCCACTGACCAGCTTTTCAAAATCAAGTGATTTCAGGGCATAGGCTGAGCGAGGGCTCACCCAAGTGACAGTGCCAGCCGGGGGCGTGGCCATTGAAAGGTGTGTAAGTCACGGACTTCCAACTGGGGCTTGCAACCCAGGATTCTCTCTGGTGGCTCTGGCTGTTCCCTCCATCTGGCCCAAACGTCTTATGCTGAGGCCCCACATGCCAAAACACTGAACACGGTAATAACAAAGCTGCTTCCTCCTTCCGGAGGCTCTCCAGACTCTCTAACACCAGTCTCAATTTTCCTCTTTCCTCTGGCCTTCCAAAACATGTGACTCCTGTCTTTCCTACGCCCCTCCACCTTCTGCTGCTTAGGAGGTTATTACTCTGTCTACCTCCTCTTTCCTGTTTCCCTCATTTATCACACACACAGGCACATCGCAGACGCACACCTAAAGGGCACGTCCCAGAGTCTAAGGGATTGTCCTAAAGCTCCTGCTGAATTTGCGGCTGGACCAGACCCAAGGGTAGAATGAAGTGTTGGTAGTCGCCTTCTCTCCAAGCTTCCTGGAAACTGGAACAAAAAGGGAAAAGAAACGGTACGGGAGTCCTCCAGGACTGGAAAGCCACCTGGATGCCACACCTGGACGTGTGTCTTATTTTCCTCTAAACGGTTTGTCGCCCACATGGTGAGCCTTCAGTGAATGCATGTGAAGTCTTCGACAAGGCATATTTTTACATGATTCATTTCAAGGCATGATTCACCTGAGGATTCTAGATAAAGTTATCTCACATATTAGTTATGGTGAGTCTGGACTCCCTTTAGTCTCACACACACACACACACACGCAGAAACAGCCGGTATACCGCAGACTTCATTATCACTGAGTTAGTGACATTTCCCCATTTAATGCAATACATGTAAATCTGATTTTTTTTTTAAACTTCCCCAGACACTGGTGGCCTCTCATTCAGTGGAGTATGAAACCTACTGTCACAAGTCACAAGCCTGACATATTATAATGAAAGGGGAAGCCATTCAGCTCTGATGTTTCTGTTGTAGACACGGTTGTGGGGAGAAAAAGAAGTTTCTGAGTCAACCGATTTTCATAGGCACGAATGAAGTCTGACCCAGCGATCTAAATCTAGACCTCTTAGAGGAATGTAACAAATGAAAATTTCGAGTTCTACCGAAAGCATCTGCTGATCTGTTCCTCGTACCTTTGTTTTTTAGAATATGGCAACTTAATCAGCTTTCCTCGGAGACACTACTCTACATTTCTACCAGGACTCGTTGGTCTTTTGTCACAATTACCACAGCCACCATCATTATGCGATGGGCTAAAAATAAACCCATGGGTCTATGCTGCACAAAGTTTTGGTACCGAGGAACCCTTAAATAGCCAAGATTTCTTCTTGTCGTGTTACCTATAACCATCTGGAAACTGTGCTCCAGGTTGGCTTGGAATGGCGGCCATGAAATCTCCAGAGGTTTGGTTAATTCGTCACACACGCAGAGGCACACACGCAGAGGCTGGCAATCAACGCTGCCTTTGATGCTTACATTTGAACAGACCTCATTTCAAATGCCCTTTTCATCTGATGAGTAAAATAACTGCAGGCTTTTGGCTAGAGGTCAGCCTGCCTTGAATTTCCCACCTTTGTCTGAAAGCCTCTGAAAGCCTCCGAATGCCTCTGAATGGCCCCCACGGGTTTCTCAGAGAGCACCCAAATGGCTGTCATTGAGTCCAGACGTTCAGAGTTTCTGGAAAAGACTCTGTTTTTAACAGAGTGAAGCCTGCAGGGTGGCTGCCTTCATTGCCCAGATCAGTGTGACTCCTTCAAGCTGCTCTTTCTAAATACCAAAGAAAATTCTCCACTTTCACCATCTGATGTGTTCTCATGAATCACACTTGAAAGCCAAGCCTGGGTCTAAATGTCATGTACATGCCGACTATACCAGCAACACCAAAAACACTGCTCCAACGGTGCATCTGGCATCATTCCTGAGATCTGAAATTTCTTGGGAAGGGTTTTGTTTTTTTTTCTCAAGAATTTTTAAAATTCCTTTTTATATTCTTTTTTTTTTTTTTTTTTTTTTTTTTTATATTCTTCTATGCTACCATGAGAGAGTATTACCCAAACCAGATCATATGAGCAGGGTGATTCTATGTCATTCGGACATCACTCATAATTATCATGTTGGACACCAAGCACCGAGCCAGGCTCCCATATCCCTTCCTGGGCTGTCGTATCAGCCTGGTCGACTGGATTTGGGTATAGGGAACATACCTGGCTTTGATTACGTTGGTCTTGTTGAGCGTTGCCTGTCTTAAGGAAGAACGAAGAAACTTCCATTTCTGGTGAGTTGATTTTTGATCTTAGTGTAACCCTACCTTATTCTGATGAATAACATTCATCTTTACAGTTGAACTAACTTGTCAAGCCAGGCTTTGCCAGTAGAAGGGCTCCTATGGGTCCCTCACCCAGTTGTGCAAAAACACTATAATCTTAAATACAAAGTGACAAACTCTTTAAAAAAAGATCCCAGCTAAATAAACCACAATATAGTTACACTGTGGAATACTATGTAGCAGTGAAATCAAAGGAGCTAGATCTTTCTGTAACAACAAGGATAGATGTCCAAGATAGATTGTCTAATGAAAAGAGCGAGCCACAGAACGGAACATTAAAAAAAAAAAAAGACATTTCTGTAAAAGACAGAATCAAAGACAACCCCCAGATAGAGAACAATAATACAGCTTTTCTCTGATATATAAATAAAACGCCTCTGGGAAAGTGTGGGGTGACAGACTAGATTCAGAAATGACAGTGAGAGGAGACCTTATACTATCTGAAAAGATTTAAGCTAAAAAGAATGAATTCATACATTATCTACACAATCCAAATTACTCTGAATCCCAGCTGAATATATCTGCTTATATTTCAACTGGATCATGAGATGCCATTCGAGGGAAAGCCTGCACATGTTCGAGAGACTGGGGCACGACCGCTCTATGTGGTGATGAACGGACTTGTATCTACAGCTGCTCCAGCCATCTGCTGAGAAGGGGTCTATGTGAGCTCACTCTGCAGATATCTGGAACCACTAGCCACCAATACAATGGGAATATTAATTAAAAACTGCAACATAACCATCTTCTCTCTCCTCATAGTCAATTCTGTATGTTGCCATCATCTCAGAACAAAAACCTGACATACAGTCATGTCCTGTCAGTTAAGCTTTCCAATTCCAAAAGAATCTTTGATGGTTTAATATGAAGTCTGGTATTAAAATCAGATGTTGAAAATGTGCAAATATTCAAACCATAAAGCCTAACTAGGCTTCACTTAAAAATGTTGGCTCTCTTACTTGGCTATCAATTTCTTCATTTTGCCCAAAAAATTATTTACGGGACACGTGACGGTGTGCCACCCAATATGTCACATCCACGGTGGCAAAGCTTCCAGGTGTGGCTCAGGTCCTGTCTCACCTGGGGGAGGCACAGCTGTGCTGCATTAACAAATCACAGACTTCGGAACAAATTGCTCCTAATTTTCCGTCTCAACACAACAAGCATTTCGTTCTCACTCTTTCCCCTGGGACCCACGCTAGAGAGCGGCTCCCGTCTGGGACATCGCCAGTCTACTGGCAAATGCCAGTACCGCTCAATGGCTCTTAAACTTCCAACTTAGAAATGATGCCATCATTTCTGCTCACATTTCATCAACCAAGCAAGACACGTGGCCACGCTGGGAATCAGCAGGGCAAGTGTACAGAATCCCCCCCGGGAAGGGGCAGCAAGCATTCGGAGTAATACCGATCCACAAAGACCCAAAGAAACCTCGAAGTCTGCTGGCATTTTAGATTATTGGAAGAATGACAAAAGAATGGATTAGAACGTCAGACTTTGAAAGCTTGTAGGTTTTAAGGTCAACTAAATATAGTTTTAAGCTGGAGGTATCAAATAAGCCATCTAACTTATAGATGTTATATTAACTTAGCAGCAAAGAACATCCCCCATCTTAGTGGCTTATCACCACATACATTTCTCTCTCAGGTTATAAGTCGGGGCTGCAGAGTGGGAGCACCCGCCTGCTCATTTGAGGACCAAGGGATGAAGGGACAACCGTTGGCTGGGATATACCAGTATCAGGGTAGGAAAAGTAAGAGGTAGAACTGAACACTGAAATTTGTTAATGCTTCTTGCAAGTGGCTACTTCCCACTTCTCCCTCCCCCCCCACCAGTCAAAGCAAGGCAGAGGGGCCCACCTGCCCCCCGGGTGGAAATGCTCCTTGCCTGGGGGGGCGTGGTGGTGGTGGTGGTGTGTGTGGCTATAGGCCACAAGCCTCATCCTTTTACAGGTGGTGGAGCAAACACTGGGAGACAATACAGACTTCCACAGATGCTCCTCAGTTTCTCTATCTATACACCATGTACTCAGGAACTGCTGGACATGTTTGTTTCCTGAATAAATGATTTTTCCCTTTCCTGTAGTCATATTGACTCTTCTAAGGGAAATCGTTCAAATATTTTGTTTCTTTGCCCATTCAATTAGGCATGGTGATTGCTTTAATGAGCTTTAGGGTAACCTTTGGAATGGTGATCTGTTCAGAAAAAAATCTCACATTTAAAAAAATACTTTTTCTGCCTTAAGTTTTTATTTTGAAATTGCTTTTAAAATCACGAGGTGTAAAAATAGTGGAGTTCCTGCGTACCCTTCACCCAGCTTCCCCCCTGCCCCTGTGATAACAGCTTATGAGGTGCATGATCAGTATCTAGAAACAGATACTGGTACACGAGCCTATGGATTTCACCAGGTCTTATATGCACTCATTGTGTGGATGTGTATAATCCCAAGAAAATTGTATCACACTTACAGTCACGATGAGAAAAACTCCATGACCACAAAGAAGCCTTCTTGTACTAATCCATTTATAGTCACATACTACCCCCGCCATCCCTAACCTCTGGCAAGCACTGATCTGTTCTCTATTAGATAAATTTTTAAAACATTTTTTAAAAGATTTATTTATTTATTTGAGAGAGAGGGCATGAGAGGGGAGAAGGTCAGAGGGAAAAGCAGACTCCCCGCAGAGCTGGGAGCCCCATATGGGACTTGATCGCAGGACTCCAGGATCATGACCTGAGCTGAAAGCAGTGGCTTAACCAACTGAGCCACCCAGGCACCCTGTAACATTTCTTTAATGCACCAAATAATGCTTGTGATAATTAAAGACTTGGTTAGCTCCGATGCCATAGTTTGAAAGGAAAATAAAATAGGAACACAAGAAGCGTCTTACTTATGTGGACCCTTGCCTATCCAGAACGAAGTGATTTGTTCCCTAAAAAAAAAATTTGTGGTCAAGTTTATAGAACTATCCGAGAACAAATCAGAGATAAAAGGAAACATATTTATTCGAGAGTCTCCAAGATCCCATCTTCTGTTTAATTTAGTAAAGACAGAATTGGGTTGTTGGTCATGTGAGGAACCCTGACATTCTAAGATGAAGAATAGAAGGGAGATGCTGCCCTTCTCTTTGTCATGGACTTGAAAAAATATGTTATTTGCAGGCAGGCAGATTTTCATGGCTCCCTATAATGCTGGAAGATTCGCCAGCAGCTGGTATTTGTTCAACTGATTAAACACGACAGAGGAGGCAGAAGGTGTATCCCTTTCTCTCTCCTGACTTCGAAGTCCAGAGGGGGCAGGATTCTTTCTTTCTTTAGGTACATCTGACTCCTTCTGCAGCTCACTCAGTACTCCTAATAAATACTTTCCAAATAGCAAGCCCTCCTAGCTCTGTTGAGAGATATTTGCTTCCTAGGAGCGCCTGGGTGGCCCAGTTGATTAAGCATCTGACTCTTGATTTTGACTCAGGCCATGATCCTGAGATTGAGCCCCAGGTCAGGCTCTGCACTGGACGTGGAGCCTGCTTAAGATTCCCTCTCTCCTCCCCCTCTGCCCCCCCCTCCTTCACAAGTGCTCTTCAAAAAAAGAGAGAGGAGAGAGAGAGAGATTTGCTATCGGAGGGCCGATGATCTTTTCAGTTATGACCTAATGTGTTTTTTCTTTAATGTGCAGCTTATGGCAAAATATTGTAGTCACTTTGTTAGTTTTCAATTGTTTATTCACACATTCATTTATGCAGATAAAATCATATTCATAAGAAAACTAGAAACTACAGTTAAGTAAGAAGGAAATTATATACATATACATTAATACTTTGACACTCATTCAAGAAAGATGAAATTATGTGTTTTCTTGGGAATCATACTAAACAGACTGGTTGTCTGGGGAGGGGTGTTTTTATTTTTAAACGACTCATCCTAAACATCTTTTCATATCATTAAATACAAAGCAGTATCTGCTTATTTCCTCAACATGAAGGTACCATCATTGATTTACTCAATCCCAAGGTCCTGGGCATTTGTTTACTATTCACGGTTGTAAAGAATACTACTATACGTGCCTGTGAACACACACTATGCAAATATCTTACCTCCTAGAAATCTTGGGCCAAAGGGATAAACATAAGATAGGAAATTGAAAAGCTACCTGTTATAAGCCATAGGTCTGATTTTGATGAAAGTCACTCGGGTTATGCTGGATGGTTGCTGAGCCATTTGGCTAAGCTTACCAGTAACTAGTTTTCAATCTCAGCTAAAAAGTGATACGTTATTCATGGTTTTTTCTTGACTTTGTCAGGTGCAGGGATGCGTTGGGATCCCCCTGGTTGCTCCTTGACTGCTGAGAGCCACCACAAAACGGTAAAAATGGAAAGTAAAAAATTACTTTCTTTCCTCTCTGAAACTGCTCTCTTCTCAAGGATTCACTGTTCTTTCTACCCATATCTTTTTGTTCTTCAATCCTTTTTTTGGATAGTAAATCTCCAACCACTTGTCACTTAAGGATGATTGGTCTAAAGCCATAAAGTGGCAGAACATCTTACAAGTTAACCCCCCCCCCCCAAACCCCCTACCAAAACCTAAATTCTATTTCTGGCCTTTAGCTTTGCAGGGATGTGCTGGGTTCGGCTCCGCAGCTGTGCCTGGGTGAGACCCTTCTGTCTCGGCCTCCCCTCGTGACAGGCGCCTTCTCGGGGACAGCTGTGTTGTCCCTTGGCACCCTCTGGGGCTCTCTGCCCACCTCTGTCCAAGCATCTCTGCCCTGGGCGGCTGTGTGCTGGTGGGTGGAGGGCATGCAAAGCCTTAAATGTTTGAATTCTTCTCTTCCTCCGCCTTTTTTTTTTTTTAAAAACAATGGGAGGTAACACAAATGCACTTTCCCCCAGCTGTGACTTTAAATCCATCCCGAGCAATGAAGGCCTCCCAGAACTTGGCCTGCAAACCGCTGGCAACAGCAGCACCTGCTCAGACCTCCCCAAGGACAGCATCAGAGACCTCTGATCCCACCATCTTACGTCTTCAAACTGCTTGCATTAAGGGGGCAGCACTTAGAAAAACCTGAAGTCTGCCCTCGGGATGGCAGAAACCTACTACGCACGTCTGAACTGTATTCTTCTGTTTTTTGTTACGGAAAACAAACAGCAAGCAAAAATATCACTGGGAACACGCTGATGTCGCTCCTTGCAAAGGGCTGTGTTGCATGCAATTAAGGCAGAAATTCAGGCTGTTGGCACCTCAAGTGGTTAGCCTAGGTGCACGCTTCTCCCCTCCTGCAGGGGGAGGCTGGGAGAAGGTGTCTGGAAGGAGCGGGGCGAGGGAAGGGTGCGTCATGTAAATGTCTTTAAACAAACACCTCTAACTGATGTTCTTTTTATTTGAAGAACAGAAATTATCATGATAGCTAGTGTTAATTGGCTTCACCTGAGCGGGGGGAGTCAACATTTAAAGGAAAAGCGGAAACATAACAAAACCAAATGGCAGCCGGTGGTCCCCAATAACCAGTCTGAAGGCAGCCCCAGACCCCCCTTGCTCCACCTGCGTACAGACAACTCAGAAACATATTTCCTGTGTATCTGTTTATCCACTCTTCCTAGGAAGACGCTGGGCTGTGCAGATGGGGTGAGACCACCTTAGGTCTCAAAGGACTTGCATCATTTCACCTTGTGACATGGCCAAGGAGGGCTCCAAGAAGGACAGTTCCCAGTTAAAGATAAAGAAACTGAAGCTCAGGATTTAAGAAAGAACCATGGCTAAGGAACAGTGAAAACAAGATTTCAACGCAGGCCTTTGACTCAGTTGATGGGTCTGACCATGTCCTAGACATTGAACCAAGGAGACATGGTCATCCACTGGGCATGAAGGCTCCTTTTGGCATCGAAATGAATTTGATATATAGCGTAGACACCCAGACTTATGTTTTCCAAGTAACTCAAACGGACATAAAGCAGAACACTGTTCCCTTCCCTTCACCTCCCCTACCCCCCCAAGACAGGAAAAGAACCAACAAAAGTAGCAGCCAATGTATCACGAAATGGAAACAAATGTTAACAGTAGTTCCATTCATAACATCTTTAGATTCCAACTGCGACCACTGCATACATGTCCAGGCTGGAGGAGAAAACCAGATACCCTTTAATTCCACTAGAGGGGAATAGAATGACATCAAGGGATGCAAGTCAAGAATTGGAAAGACTGTCACCATTGGAGCAGAGAAGACTCTTGCATTCACCGCGGTCCTGATGAATTTGTGTTTCAGAGCGTGCGTGGCCCTCTCTGTTACAACCGTCTCCTCCAAAGAAGCGAAATCAGGCTGAAATTGTATTCAGCTTCTATGATCACATGAAACATTCTGTTCTTTCTCACAAGTGATTTTTCTGTTCTTCTCAATCAAGCCTATAGCGCTTGACAGCCACACCGATGTAATTTCACAAAGACTCCAACTAGTATGTAAAAGTGGGCCTGTTCTGCACAAAAAGAAATTTCAACAGGGAGGGTAGTCTGTGACATAAAACCCCATGGAAGACTTTCTCACGATCTGCAGAGAGATGAGGGGACTGCTCATCGTGCACACGAGAGGTGCCGCTCGGCGCTGTCCACAGCACCTTCTGACGGGGTGGGAACGCCTTCCACCCGTCACGTCCCATACAGTCACCGTCAGCTCCGTGCTAGCTCTTGAAATGTGGGGGCTTCTACTGAGGAGCTGGACTTGTAGATTCTTATGTCCTTGGAATTCATTCCAACTTAAACAGCCCAGGTGGCTAGTAGTTAAGCAGATTCAGAACCCTCTTCGAGAGACACCGTGTTGGCTCAAGTCCATGTTCCTTCTTCCTCCTCAGAGGTCCCATGATGGCAAGACACATGCTGGGAGGGAGCTGCGGATTCTCTGCAGATAACCGGACAGGCTGGGCTATGAATCGGTGGCTGGGGAGCTCTCCTTTCACGTGAACCCTGTTTTGCTGTCCTGAGCTAGGACTCAGAGCCACACATCCAGTCCTCTAATGGCTTCGGGCCCCACTGCATGAGTCCAGCCTGACCACATTCCTTAACACCATTTGCTGCCTGGCACTCACCATTCCCTGGCTCAAAAACCTCCAGTGGCTCCCCACTGCCTTGGCCCAGCCCCAATCCAGTCGTCCAGCCTCCTTTCTCCCCACAGGGCTCCCAGTCAGTTGCCCACCCCACAAGCTAGCCTTGGTGTTTGGGCACAGGCCTCCCTCCCCTACTGGGAAAAGCCCTCTCCTTGCCCCTGCCTCTTCTCAGCATGGCTTGTACACATGCCTCAGGGCCATTTGTAGGCTGCCTCCTCCCTGAGGCCTCCTGTGATTGCCTCCACCTTGGTTTCCTTCTTTTGATCAGCTTTC
>PITA01020058.1:0-36050 GCA_004023965.1 Spilogale gracilis | reverse complement strand
TGTTCCAAGATTCATTCCCCATTCCCCACACCCAGTGCTCCACGCTTTAGGTGTCCCCAGTACCCACCACCAGGCTCTCCCATCCCTCCACCCCCCTCCCTCCAAGTCCCTCAGTTTGTTTCTGTGTCCAAAGTCTCTGTTGTTTCATTTCCCTCCCTGGATTACCCTAGTTCCCATTTACTTTCCTTCTCCCACTGTCGTTCAGGTTACCCCTCATGCACCGCAAGTAAGTGACACTATGTGATTCTTGACTTTCTCTTCTTGGCTCATTTCACTCAGCATAATCTCTCCCAGTCCAGTCCATGTTGCTACAAAAGTTGGATATTCATCCTTTCTGATGGTGGCATAGTATTCCATTGTATATATGTACCAAATCTTCTTTATCCATTCATCTGTTGATGTGCACCTTGGCTCTTTCCACAGTTTGGCGATTGTGGCCATTGCTGCAATGAACATTGGTGTACATATGGCCCTTCTTTTCACTACATCTGTATCTTTGGGGTAAATGCCCAGTAGTGCAATTACAGGGTCATAGGGTAGCTCTATTTTTTTTAAGGAATCTCCACACTGTTTTCCAAAGCGGCTACACCAGTTTACATTCCCACCAACAGTGTAAGAGGGTTCCCCTTTCTCCGCAGCCTCAACAACACTTGTTGTTTCCTGTCTTGTTAATTTTGGCCATTCTGACTGGTATAAGGTGGTATCTCAGTGTGGTTTTGATTTGAATTTCCCTGAAAGCTAGTGATGCTGAACATTTTTTCATGTGTCTCTTAGCCGTTTGTATATCTTCTACAAAGAAGTGCTTCTTCATGTCTCTTGCCCATTTTTTGATGTGTTCATCTTCTTTATGGGTGTTGAGTTTGAGTAGTTCTTTATAGATCTTGGATACCAGCCCTTTGTCTGTAGTGTCCTTTGCAAATATCTTCTCCCATTCTGTGGGTTGCCTCTTTGTTTTGTTAATTGATTCCTTTGCTGTACAGAAGCTTTTTATTTGATGAAGCCCCAGAAGTTCATTTTCGCTTTTGTCTTCTTTGCCTTTGGAGACCTGTCTTGAAAGAAATTGCTGTGGCCGATGTCAAAGAGGTTAGTGCCTATGTTCTTTTCCAGGATTTTGATGGATTCCTGCCTCACGTTGAGGTCTTTCACCCATTTCGAGTTTGCATTTGTGTGTGGTGTAAGAGAATGGTCTAGTTTCATTCTTCTATATGTAGCTGTCCAATTTCCCCAGCACCATTTATTGAAGAGACTGTCTTTTTTCCACTGGATATTTTTTCCTGCTTTGTCAAACATGATTTGCCCATAGATTTGTGGGTCCATATGTGGGCTCTCCACTCTGTTCCATTGGTCTATTTCTCTGTTTTTGTGCCAGTACCATGCTGTCTTGGTAATCACAGCTTTGTAATAAAGCCTAAAGTCAGGTAATGAGATGCCCCCAGCTTGCTTTTCTTCTTCAGCAATTCCTTAGCGATTCGGGGTCTTTTTTGTTTCCATATAAATTTTAGGATTGTTTGTTCCAACGTTTTGAAGAATGTTAATGGAATTTTGATCGGAATGGCATTGAAAGTGTAGATTGCTCTGGGCAGTATAGACATTTTGACAATGTTTATTCTTCTGTTCCATGAGCATGGAATGGTCTTCCATCTTTTTGTGTCTTCTTCAATTTCTTTCATGAGTGTTCTGTAGTTCTTCGAGTACAGATCCTTGACTCCTTTGGTTAGGTTTATTCCTAAGTATCTTATAGTTTTTGGTGCTATAGTAAATGGAATCGATTCTCTGATTTCCCTTTCTATTTTTTTGTTGTTAGTGTATAAGAATGCAACTGATTTCTGTGCATTGATTTTGTATCCTGCCACATTACCAAATTGTTGTATCAGTTCTGGTAGTTTGGGGGTAGAGTCTTTTGGGTTTTCCACATATAGTATCATGTCATCTGCAAAGAGAGAGAGTTTGACTTCCTCTTTGCCAAGCTGGATACTTTTTATTTCTTTCTGTTGTCTGATTGCTGTTGCTAGGACTTCTAACACTATGTTGAACAGTAGTGGTGAGAGTGGGCATCCTTGCCTTGTTCCTGATCTCAGAGGAAAGGCTGTCATTTTTTCCCCATTGAGGATGATACTCACTGTGGGTTTTTCGTAGATAGATTTTATGAGATTGAGAAATGTTTCCTCTATCCCTATACTTTGAAGAGTTTTGATCAGGAACGGATGTTGTATTTTGTCAAATGCCTTATCTGCATCATTTGAGAGTACCCTGTGGTTTTTCTCTCTTCTCTTATTGATTTGTTCTATCATGTTGATGGTTTTGTGAGTGTTGAATCACCCCTGCAACCCTGGGATAAAACCCACCTGGTCATGGTGGATATTCTTTTTAATGTATTGTTGGATCCTGTTAGCAAGGATCTCAACCACCATAAAAAGTTCAGGAGAAAATCAAACACTTGGAAGCTAAAGACGATCCTACTCAAGAATATATGAATCAACCAAGAAATCAAAGAAGAACTGAAACACTTCATGGAAACCAATGAGAATGAAGATACATCGATCCAAAACCTATGGGATACAGCAAAGGCAGTCCTAAGGGGGAAATTCATAGCCATCCAAGCCTCACTCAAAAAAATTGAAAAATCCCAAATACACCAACTCTCATTACACCTTAAGGAACTGGAAAATCAACAAAAAATTAAACCAACCCTCCACACAAGGCGGGAAATAATAAGGTTTAGAGCAGAGATGAATGAATCAGAAACTAGATATACAGCAGAACGCATCAACGAAACTAGAAGCTGGTGCTTGGAAAGCATCAATAAGATCGATAAACCATTGGCCAAACTAACCCAAAAGAATGGGAGAAGACCCAAATTAATAAAATCATGAATGAAAGGGGAGAGATCACGACTAACACCAAGGGAATAGAAACAATCATCAAAAATTACTATTAACAATTTTATGCCAATATGTTTAACAACCTAGAAGAGATGGATACATTCCTAGAAACCTATAAACTAACAAGACTGAAACAGGAAGACACTGACAATCTGAATAGACCTATATCTAATAATGAGATTGAAGCCGTGATCGAAAACCTACCCCAAAACAAGAGTCCAGGACCAGACAGATCCCTGGGGAATTTTACCAAACATTCAAAGAAGAAATAACACCTATTCTCCTGAAGCTCTTTCAAAAAATAGAAATGGAAGGAAAACTTCGAGACTCTTTCCATGAAGCCAGCATCACTCTAATCCTCAAACCAGACAAAGACCCCATCAAAAAGGAGAACTTCAGACCAATATCACTGTGGATTTTTTTATATATGGATTATATTATGGTGAAGTAGTTCCCTTATATTACATAACCTGTTGAGTGTTTTTATCATAAAAGATGATGGATTTTATCTTTTTTTTCCTGCATCAGTTGAAAAAAATCATGTCTTATGTTACCTCTGTTAATGTGGTATATTACATAAGTTAATTTTGTTTTTGAACCATTCTTATATTTCCAAGAATAAATCTAATGTTCAAGTTGGGATGAGATCAAATGTATTATAAACTGTATCCATTTTGTTGAAGAATGTCTATATTGACTAGAAGCAGTTTTAATAATTTCATAGAATATGAGCATTAACAACCACAAATCTAGAGAAAAGAGCAATTTATGACATACTTTTAAAAAATAAGTTTCAAGATACATTATCAACCAATAATGTATACCTTCTTTGAAAATGTTGACTCCAGCTGTAATTACTGACAGTGTGATTATAGACAAATACCCCTATATATTAGAGGGTCTCAGTGTCAGCACTATTAATATTTTTAAATGGGTAGTGTTCAGTGTGTGTGTGTGTGTGCATGTATGTGTGTGGGGGAGGGTGGTTGGGTGAGTGTATCCTGTGAACTATAAAAATTCAGTGGCATTCCTGGCCTCTACTGTCTAGTCATGACCTTCCAGCCATGGTAATCAAAAATTTCCCAAATATTGCAAAATGTTTCCTGGGGAACTAAGTCAACTCTGATTGTAAACCACTCCTTTATACTCTCTATAAACTCACTACCTTTAGCAATAATATGGGGAGCTTATACAGAAATAGATGGTTGGCAATATTAAATTAAAATATGTAGTTTCTGATTGCCATTTAATTCTAGTTATATTTTATTTATAATATATGTTAATATATAGAAGTGGTTTGTTTACTATGTAAAATATTTGTAAATTGTGGAGGTAATATTTCATAAAGTATTACTTCATTAATTAGATATATAGAGAAATGTTTCCACTTGTCTAAAAAAGAAATTATGAAAAAAAAAGAAATTATGAACAACGGAAACTATGATTATGTTAGATTCTTCTGGAAAAAAGAAGATTAAGAAGACATGATAATCTTAGGTCAGTAGGTACAACTCTGGGTTTTGAGATAACGGAGAAAGCAAAGCTCTGAGAGGAAACAGTATTTTTTCTTATGCAATTTGAAGCTATTGAATAATTCTCTTAAGTGAAAAGAAGGTAATTATATGGATGGAAATAAATCATAAATGTATGAGGTACTTATTATAACCATTATTGAATAAATAATCAGAGAAGTAAGATGATAGTTGTTAGAGTAGCAAAAGAGATGCTAAGAAGATAAGGTGTTCTCTAGTTCTCTGTTTAGAACAAATGAAACTCCAAATTATTGCTTTGCATCTCAGCTAGACTATAATTGATTATGACCTACTGTCAAAGAAAAAGAGCTTCAAATGGAGATAAACTATAAGAAACTCCTGTTACGTCTAGTCTCTAGTGATTGGAAGGATAACTATATTTATGATGACTGGGAAATAATCCCTCCTGTAGAATTTCAGTGCATTAGTTAGTTTGGGCTGCTCTAGCAAAATACCATAGGCTGGGTGCCTTAGAAAAACTAAAAATCTATTTCTCATAGTTCAGGAATTTGGAAGTCAGAGGTCCAGGTGTTAGCATGATCAGCTTCTGATGAAGACCCTTTTGCAGACTGCCAACATCTCCTTGTAACTTCATATGGTAGAAAGATATGAGAGAGCTCCCTAGGGTATCTTTTATTAGGGCACTGATCCCACTCATAAGAGCTCCACTCTCCTGGTCTAATCACTTCCCAAAGACCTCACATCATAATATCACATTGGGGATTAGAATTTCTGCAAAGAAATTTTGAGGTGATGTAAATATTCAGTTTGTCACATTCAGACTGGATTAAAATTATTAAAATTAAGTGTCCTTTGAAAATTTCTTATTTTATATATTAAGAATACACTTGATATTTCAGATATTCTCAATTTTATACAATAAATGTTTTGAATAATAAAATTCATTGATTATGTATTTATTTAACATTTATGAATTCTAAGTATTTTTTATATATGTGTGTGTAATTATAATTTTATTTCAAAGATGTTAACTCCAAATTAAAAAAAATAGAAGTTATTTCTATCAAGAAACTATAAAGAAGAAATTCACAGTTTCCTATGGTAAAATGCCGATTGTTTCTAAGTTTGGAGCTCTAAATCAGTTATAAACATGAACAGGACATGAATATATTACACACATAAGTATACATACACAAGCATCTTTATATAGGTATTTTTTTTAAATTTTAATGGATGCACTTAGGAGACAAATTATATTTTCAGAATATGGTGAATGTTTTAAGAAGTTTCTGGCTTGGGAGAATGTTGCTCTAATTAACAGCCATAGCATATAGTTGTGTGGCCTAGAAATCACTGAATTCCTAAATTCCCAAGAAAGAGAACTCAAAAATGATATCAAAAGCTAATGTTTAATTTTCAGTTGCAAACTACATTGTAGAATTTAGCACGGTTTGTGATTTATGTCCCAGACTCATTGGAATAAAATAATAAAAAACTAAAATACTGTGAATATGTCCACATATTTTTAAATTTTGATAAATTGTTCTATTTGAATTAATATTCAACTAGATTTATACTCCTTTACAGTTTGAGCTGCCAAATATTTTTGAGACCTTAGGGATGGATTAGGATTTTTAATCTTCTTTTCTATAAGAATTGCAAATTTATCAATTCTCTTATTAAAAGTGAAAAGCTAAACTCAATATCAAGCATTTTACCCATATAAATGACAAACTCCAAATATAAACCTGCTTTGTTGTCAGTGAAAAGAAAAACAGTCTTAAATCCTTTTTATTAGATTAAATTTTATCTCTTTACTTTTGTTGATTTTTTTCTGTACTTAGAAGTTCACGTTGTTATTTAGGGAAAGGTTTTCTATTCTACTGTTTTATCATTTGGAATAGCCATTGCAAGTCTTTAACAAATTTTTCCTTCCAAATATCATTTTTTATTCTATGTATACTTTAAAAATTCTTCTACTTCATCAATTATTTTGTACTGACTAAATTGTGCCACTGCACTGTATAACTTTTTCTTCATACCTTAAACAAGGGTTTCATTTCAAACCACCTTTGTGTTCCTTTTCATTTCTATTGGGAAAACTAACAGAGATTGGCATTGTAATTTTAGCTATATACCACAATATTAAAATGTGTTATCCTATAAATTACTGTGATATTGAATAGGTAAGGCAAGTGAGCCTTATAAATATTACCAAAATAGACCCATCTTTTAAAATGCTTAAATATAGAACTTGTAGAAAATGGTTTTGTAGATGTTTGAGTGCATCATAAGAGCATTATCATTTCCTACTAAAATCTAAATTTTTTCAGTAATAGTCAAATTTTCACATATACAAATAAGCCAGTTATTTGCTGATGATATACACTGAAAATGTATTGTGCATTTTTGAATATTCATAAAACTAAAATTCATAAAAGTACAGTAAACTTATATTAAATGTGCACACATTGCAACATTCACATTTTTTTCAAGTATACAAGAATTTACCAAATTAAACCATATGGTGTAACAGTCTCAACAAATTTCAAAAATAAAAAAAGTAAAGGGATAATTTAGAGTATGTTTTCTGACCATATGGAATTAAGCTCAATCAAATAAAACATCTAGAAAAGAAGCCTACATTCTTAGAAACAAAAAGTCTACTCTTAAATAATCCATGAGTCAAATAAAAAAATAAATTAGAATGTATTTTTACTAAAATGTAAAATCAAAATATCAAAATTTTGGTGACACATCAAAGAATATGTGGTTAGTGAAACATTTATTATAAAATTTAAAATGTTAAAAATTATTTGGGCTCCATTCTGAGAAAGTTAGGAAAAAAAGGGGGGGAAAAAAAACCTTTAAAGAAAATAGAAGGAAAAAAATGTGATCATAACAATAGATGAAGAAATCATTTGAGAAAACTCAGTATTCCATCATGTAGGGGTCAAGGGCAGGCAGCCCTAAGATGGGCCACTCTGGCATGAGCATTATTTTGAGTTAAAAGCTATCAAACCCAGCAGATTTAAGAAAATCCCTTTATCTCCCCCTCAACTGCCTGCTTGTACCAGGAAGAGAGCTATAACAGAAACCCCTTTTTACTAAGAAACCTATCTACACAATAGGTGACCTTTGTTTTTGAAACATCTCCTTTCACTTTCCTGACAATGATCTTTCTCCTATTTGAATCCTCAGGTCCCCTATCTCCCTCTGAGCATATATAAGTATCATGTTGCCTGTCTTTGGAATTTCCATGTCTGTGTGGATTCCCCATTTGTTTGTTATTAAAATTGATTTGCTCCCATTAATCTGCCTCATGTCAATTTGATTCTTCATCCAGGTAGAAGATCATTGAAGGGTAGAGGAAATTCTCCCTATTCAACAATCATTAAACACTTAACAAACTAGATATAGAAGGAATATTCCATAATCTGACAAGGAAGACTTACAAAAACCTAAAGGAAAACTTATAATCAATGATAAAACATTGGAAATGTTTCTAAGTAAAAATAAAAATATCTCTCATTTTATACAATATTGTACTGAGAATGCATATATTTGCACATTGCATGATTAAACGCCTAGAAAATACCAATTATCTCCAGAAAACCATTAGAAATAACGCAGCAAATAACATCATCAACAACAACAATAATAATAATATAAATACAGGTACTGTTAAAAAAAAACCTGACGAGTGGAAGATTAAAAAGAAAAGATACAATTTAAAATAGTGGTAAAATATTTGTTGAAACAAATCTAATGAAATTTCTAAAGATCTCTACATGGAAACAGAAACAGAAAGTAAATACCATCTAAATAAATTGAGAGATTGTGAATCATAAAACCCAATATTGCAAAGATCAATTTTCCTTGACTTAATCTATAGATTCAATATACTTCCCACTTAAATCCCAGGGGATTTTTTAGATTTACTAAATGGTTCTTAAATTAAAAAAAAAAAAAAAAAAAAAAAAAAAAAAAAAAAAAAAAAAAAAAAAAAAAGTAATGGCCAAATATAACCAAAACAGTCTTTAAGAAGAGGAAGCAAAGTGGGTTTAGGACAAATGTCACCTGAAAAGATGATTAAATGAAGACAAGGTGAGATCAGTACAAGGTTAAACTCAAAGCCAAGCAAAAAAAAAGAATGTCTGGGAAAAAACAAAGCAAAACAAAACAAGCATGTCTGAACAATGGGATACATTTGTGAACCCCTAAAATAGACTTACTCAATTTATAAAGGTATATGTTGGGGTTAATGCAGAGCATGAAATGATCCACAATACTTGGATTGCTAAAATGAAGCACAGAGGTCACTGGGGGCAAGGGAAGTTTTCAGAGAAGGGTAGAGGCCTCTGGAATGCTGAGGTCTGCAGGATAGCTCTGCTGTAGGAATGCCCCATAGTGTTGCTTTCCCCAGAGCTTTCTTAGCTCAAACAGCAGTCCTGAGATCTAAGAAAGTACGCATTGTCCCCTAGGTTATGTTTAGCAAAACTCTTAGAACATGCAGATTAGTTTATTGTATCTTTCCTGTAAACTGATCCTCCTAGTTCCAGTAAGACCCTTTGTTACACATCATGTGCTTGAGAAAAAGTGATAAAGATTTATGATTATCCTGAAGGACCAATAAAGGTGGGAGCAAAGAGAAACAAAGGATTTTGCCTTTTCCTCTTTTTCAAAGCAAAATTTGGAGTAATCTTTCTTCCATCGGTGCAGGGAATACTGGCCATTCCTGGCAGGTATAAGGCAATGGGCAAATTTCTCCTTATATGTCATTTTAGGACATTAGCTATCTGTAATAAAAATGTATTTTGGCTTCCATCTTAATTTGAACACAAAAGCATCAGTTTCAGACGTATTAGAAATCAAATGCGTAAGATAAAATATCAAGGTATTTTAGCAGAAAACATAGCTGTGCATGTTTGTGACCTTGGAGGAGGCAAAGAACATTTGAAAAAGATACAAAAAGCAATAACTATATAAGAAAAATTACTAGACTATATTAATGTTAATGTTGTTATTAAAATATGCATTGTGGGACTAGAAAAGCAACTCACAGAACAAAAGAACGTATTTATTAAGTTTATAGATCCATGGAGAAATAAAGAGACACTAGAGAATAGATAGATGGATATAAAACAAGGAACTCACAACTTAAATATTGAAGATATCCTACATATCAATACGAAAGAAAATTCAATCGTTTTTGGGTAAAAGATAAAAAGCAGTTCACAAAAGGGGATACCCATATGACTACTAAGCATGTGAAAAGGTGCTTACCTTCATTAGCTACCAGAAAAATACAAATTAAATACACAGTAACATATTGGTACATACCCAAACAAATGCAAAATGGAAAATACCATATGTTGGAAGAACTGACTATGTCAGTATTTATTAAAGCTGAAAAATAAGGATATTCAATACACAGCAATTCAGCTGCTAGATATATACTCATTTGGCCTGCGTATATATGCTTTTCCAAAACAGTATTAGTATGTTCATAGCTGAGCTATCTGTGACAACCTAAAACTGGAATTTACCCAAATGCCCAGGAGAATTAAAACTGATTAAAAAACAGCAAAAGGGATGAAGGTATCACATACATAATAAGAAGAAAATAGACAAAAATTCATGCAACAATATTTATTAACCTTGTATGATTTGAATTAAAAAAAAAACAAAGGAATAAATCACAAATTTGCAAAATTAATCTGTGCTATTAGAAGCCACATAGTTTTACTTTTAGGATGGATAGGGACTACAAGGTGGGCAGTGGGTAGGGAAATTCAGGGCTGCTGGTAATAGTCTGTTTCTGTCACACTCTAAGTACACTTTATTTGAAAAATGCATTAATACTTAGAATAATATATAATTTGGCATATGTATATGTAAATTTCAATATAAAGTTAAAAAAAAAAACACCTTAATTTAGGGGCACCTGGGTGGCTCAGTCATTAAGCATCTGTCTTTGGCTCAGATCATGATCCCAGGGCCCTGGGATTGAGCCCCTCATTGGGCTCCCTGCTCAGCAGGAAGCCTGCTTCTCCCTCTCTCATTCCCCCTGCTTATGTTCCCTCTCTAGCTGTGTTTCTCTCTGTCAAATAAATAAATAAAATATTTATGAATATATATAATTAATTTTAAAAACCCTTAAAGTTCATATTATAAAATACTGTATGCAGAAAGTTAGCCATATAAAATCACAAAATGTTTAATGCATGTTAAGTTGATCAGTGATTATTTGAACATATAAAATATGAGGAAATATATTTGGAAATGATACTAGGTAGAGAAAAAATGTAGAAACCAGCTCATGAAGAGTCTGGTATGTTTAATAATCTCTATTCTTTTCTTAACTTATAGTGAAATAAACCATACTTGTACATGCAAAAAAAAATCTATAAAGCATAGAACAATAGAAAAAAAAGATTAATCTTCCTAATCCAAAACAATTATTAATATATATTTTAATTTTTTTAAAAGATTTTGTTTATTTATTTGACAGAGAGAAATCACAGGCCTGCAGGCAGAGAGAGAGGAGGAAACAGGCTCCCTACTGAGCAGAGAGCCTGATGCCAGCCTGGATTCCAGGACCCTTAGATCAGGACCTGAGCTGAAGGCAGAGGCTTTAACCCACTGAGCCACCAAGGTGCCCAATAATCCTTAATATTTTGATACTTCTTTTTGTGGTATTCTTGTTTTTATATTATTATTTAATATATAAATAAGCTTGATCTTATCATCTTTGGTAATTTTATTTTTTTATTCTGGTGTTGTAAAATGCCTGCAGGTTTAGATAAAGTACTTATCCTGTTTTACACTCTGTTTTATTTATTTAATTTTTCATATAAGGATTTAATTGTGCCAGTTAAAATTCATAGAATATATATTTTAAAGCTACATAGTTCTCCATGATTTAGAGCATGAACTTATTTGTTAGATCCATTATCCATTTAGTCCACATTTAATGTTTGCTTGTGTATTGTTATCATACATATGCACATATATTACTATGTATCAATAATTTTCAGATGAAATTTGGAGATTGAAAATTTATTTGATGCACAGTGCTTAGTTTGAACATATATCATGATTTTAGGATCTAATAATAACCTGATTGATTTTGGTGAGAAAATGGCTGGAGGTTTCTTTGACCTAAATCAGTAACTAAGATTTAATTAATTTACCCAAATTTATTTTACCTATGAAGCTGCTATAGCACTTTTTGTCCTCATCATGTCCACCTTTTGCATAGCAATATTATATGACTAGTCATTCCAGAACAGTTTATATTCAGGGTTGCACTCTTCAGACTGGTCAATAGATATGAAATTGCTTTTATATGGGACCCATCAGAATTTTCTAGAGTGATATCTTCAGGGACAGTTTATATATCCAGAAAAATGAGTTTTTCTGCCCTTCCAGGCTTTTCAGAAAGATCCATTTGTGCAGCCCCCATAAGCTTTGATAAAGTTCTGCATATTCTAACAGAAGGTCATTCAAGGACCTGTTTGGCAAATGCAAGTATGTTAGGGAGTATGGGAAGCTCTTATGCTTACAGGATATTAGACTTATTGACCCTGGAATGGTTTTAGCTCTGCTTATTCAGGCCAATAAAATGACTTCTTTAAGATTGGAAATTTAAGTTCATCTTGCCTTTATTCAACTTCACTGGAATCTAGAATGTCCCGTAGATGGAGGTAGGGCTCTTCTGAATTTTCTTCTTTGTAAAATGAAAGCAAAACCCAGAGCATCCCATAGCAACTAAACATTTCTCCCTTTAGATACTACTGGATTCTTCTAAATGTTCTCTTGTGTCATCTCTTTACTCACAACTTTTTGCATGTAAGAAACAATTTATTTTTAAGAGTGTATCACATCACTGTAAGGACCTATTTATATATCCAAGCTGCCATTTTGTTGTTTAGGTCCAAAGAAGGGCAAGTCAGATCAGGTGGAAATGCCCAATCAGTTATTCCCCTCAACCTCCCGAACCTGCCCAATGGAGATCCCCTGGTAAACCACTCTGTGTTTAAATTATAAAGGGAATTATGAACTTAAATATATTCATCATCACAGCAGAGTGAAGGAATTAACACTAGATATAGCTACATGACCCTGGTCAGCTTGTGGTTTGGGGGTTGCCCTATAAAAGCTAGCCTGAGAAATTAGGTGGGATCGTTCTCTCCTTAGAGGTGACCCTGGCCCAGCCAGTACAATTCTGATGCTTGGTGCAAAATAAAGCTTTGCTTGACCTTCACTTTTGTATCAGCCTTGTTCCTTTGAACACGGACCCTATCAATCACATTATATTATTTATTGCCTTGCATTTTCTTTTCTTCCAGTTAGAATAAAATCTAAATATTGGGCACCTGGGTGGCTCAGTTGGTTAAGCCTCTGACTTGGTTTTGGTTCAAGTCATGATCTGAGGGTTGCGAGATGGAGCCCTCCGTGTCAGGCTCCCTGCTCAGTATGGACTCTACTAGAGATTCTTTCCCCTGCTTCTTCCTGCCCCTTGGTTCTTCCCCCTATTTAGTCTCATGCTCCCCCATCTCTCTTTCTAAAATAAATACAATCTTTAAAAAAAGTCTAAATATTATCCTTTTATAAATTATCTTGATGCAATTCTTTATGTGTCTCCTCTAACACATATGTATTCTTATATTCTATAGCAGAATTGCATTTTCTACAATAATACATTAAGTAATGTGAGATTTTAGACTGGCCTATGGGTCATGTGTGACATGTATGTCCACTATTTCTCCAAACTCAGTGGGCATTACTCATTCTCTTACTAAGTACATTCCATTTATACTGGATAGCTGACTGATCTTCAAGCATACCAAGTTTGTCTTTTCATATATATATATATATGAAACACTAATCCTTCACCTTGTAAATACTGAGTGTCTGCTAAAAGGTCATCCCCTTACAATAAATTATTGATCACACCATGTACCTCATCTTATCCCTTATATTGTTATTTTACTTTCTCATAACACATAGTTCATTTCCTTATGCCATTGATCACAGTCTAAATTAGTCATTCATTTATTTAATTGTTGTGTTCCAATTTTGTACCTCAAATAGAAAGCTCCAATGAAGAAGAAATCTTTAATTTGTTTAGGAAAGCTCAGACCTGCTTTTTAATACTACATACTAATAAATATATTTAATGAATTAGTAAAAAATATTTTATATAAATGTAAACACTGGCCATATAATACAAACATGGATTTTATGATATATATTTTTTTAAATTTTTATTTATTTGACAGTGAGAGATCACAAGTAGGTAGAGGGACAGGCAGAGAGAGAGGAGGAAACAGGCTCCCTGCTGAGCAGAGAGCCTGATGCTGGCCTCGATCCCAGGACCCTAAGATCATGACCTGAGCTGAAGGCAGAGGCTTTAACCCACTGAGCCTCCCAGGTG
This sequence comes from Spilogale gracilis, assembly GCA_004023965.1. Classification (NCBI taxonomy): domain Eukaryota; kingdom Metazoa; phylum Chordata; class Mammalia; order Carnivora; family Mephitidae; genus Spilogale; species Spilogale gracilis. Next base: position 22,233 of record PITA01020058.1, on the reverse strand, counting down.
CCCTATAATTTTTAAAAACAATAAGAATTAACAATAATTTGAGTCAACAACGATTTTCTACAAGCATATTAGGAAAGAATATTATAGGTTACTTACCTCTAATACCTCATTTTATAGAAGGAAATCTCGTATTTAAACAGGAAAAACTTAAGGCAGTGTGAGATATTTCACAATAATTCTTAAGTGACTTACTTTTTATTTATATAAACTTCTTTTTTTTTTTTTTTTTTTTAAAGATTTTATTTATTTGACAGAGAGAAACACAGCCAGAGAGGGAACACAAGCAGGGGGAGTGAGGGAGGGAGAAGCAGGCTTCCCGCCGAGCAGGCAGCCCGATGTGGGACTCGATCCCGGGTCTCCAGGATCATGACCTGAGCCGAAGGCAGTGGCTTAACCAACTGAGCCACCCAGGCGTCCCTATTTATATAAACTTCTTAAAGTAACAGTACTTGGATTAAAAAAAAAGTCCTTATTGGGATTATATATCCTATTGTACTCTTTTTTGAACAATAGATGAAGTGTGATGATTTCCTCTACTCGGAGATTCTGTCAGGAAGTATAACAGAGCTTGCAGAAAATAAACCATCTGGTGAATGCTAAAGTAAGTAGGAAATCATCAGTAAAAGAAGAATGAACTATAAGTAATTTATCATAGAAATAGCATTAATTTCCAGACCAGTAGAATTACAAGATGCATAGGAAATTATGCCTTATGATTGTTTTTGAACAATTTCTTTTTAAAGATTTTATTTATTTGTCAAAGGAAGAAAGAGAGAGAGCACAAGCAGGGAGAGCAGAGGCAAAGGAAGAATCAGGCTCCCTGCTGAGTAAGAAGCCTGATGCTCCTGGCACTGGATCCCAGGACCCTGGGATCATGACCTGAGCCCAAGGCAGGTGCTTAACTGACTGAGCCACTCAAGCATCCCCTGTTTGGAACAATTTTTATATTTGTTGTAAATAATAACATTTTCCCTGTACCAATCTTATAGGACTTCATTTCCCCAATAGTCAAAGTGTATATAAATATGTCTTTTGTATGTTTTCTCAATAAAATCAATCTGGGATGATTAAAGATTCATTTTTTTAAAATATGTTTGAGGGGCACCTGGGTGTCTCAGTCATTAAGTGTGTGACTTTGGCAGAGGTCATGATCCCAGGGTTCTGCGATTGAGCCCCACATTGGGATCCCTGATCATCAGAAAGCCTGCTTCTCCCTCTCTCACTCCTCCTGCTTGTGTTCCCTCTCTAGCTGTGCTTCTCTCTATCAAATAAATAAATAAAATCCAATAAAAAATAAATAAAGCAACAAACAAATAAATAAATAACTATGTTTGAGCATTTTTTCTCACATATTTTAAGCACCATTATCAAACTAAAGTTAAAAACCAAAGTCTCATTTAGCAGGAAACTTCTGCCTATGGAAATACTTTTATGCATTTTGTCAACCAAACCTCCTTTGAAGGAAGGCTAATTATAGGCTTCAATATGCACCTGGGTGAAAATTAACTTTTAAGCAGCCTTTAAAATAAATGGTTTTTAATTATTATCATTATGCAAAAGCTGCATAAATGCCCTTAATTATGCTTATAAATTAACATTTGCTATAGTCACCTTTAATATCCAGGAGCAACATAAAGGTTTTCTTTTCTTCTTTATTAAAGTAAAAGTAGAAAGAACCTTTATTATCAATTCATAGGTCATTTTATTTTATCTTATGAAAATAAATGTTTTAATTGGAATACATCAACTACTAAAACTTAACATGTACTGAATACTAGTTACTTAAAATTGAACTTAAAATACCTTGAAAATAAGTTTAATTACTGAAGATTAAAGATCAATATACAAGATATTGAACTATAATGTTGAATTTTCTGATTTAATTATGCTTAGAGATTAGACATAACATTTATATAGAGAAGATAAAACATGCACATTTAAAATATAAGAATATGTTTCATTTATTTAAAAATTATTTGACCCAACATATTTTTTCTCTTAAAGAATGAGAGTGCTTAAAATTGCTGTATGTGTGCCTGTGTGTGTCTGTGTATGAGTCTGAGAACAACTTTTGTTTCCACATAAGTTACTAAAAGGTAAAATGCACTACATGCCTATTTTTATTCAAAATTTGAAGCAAAACATTTTTTAAAAAACACATGCAAACAAATTGAAAACACCTATAAAATAGCAGCTTGATGTAGACATGATGAAGGGGTGGAGAGCAGAAGCAGTATGCTGTGATAATTTGGGGTGGCATAGCAGCTGACAACTTTGTTTTTCTTTTGATTATTTTCTTTCTCCAGCTACTTTTGATAAGAAATGTGTGAGAGATGAAGATGTGGTATTTTAAAAACACTGTTTGAAAAATTTTATTTGGGATTAGAGAAAGTATATTAGATTAAATGAACTATATTTTTTAAATATTATATGCAATCACAAATCCAGTATCAATCAGAAAATTCTGATGTTAATCTCATATGATTAATTACATTCATAAAATTGAAATATGTTACTGGTTACCCTTCTTGAAAACTCCAAATGGAAGGTGCAAAGCTACAGCTTGGCAGGGATCATAATAATTATTGCATTAATCATTTTGGATGATAGAGGATGAAATCTGTAATTATATTTTTGCTCTCCTGCCTAAGTTTATTTCCAGCCTTTGTTGGGAATGGGGTCCTTATTTGTGAAGACATAGTAAGTTCTACATTAATGGAAGGACACATTGTGTGAGACCCATCTGCCATTCTAGTCTTTTCTGTTTTGTATAGTTTCATCCTCCTAAAGACCTTAAACTGAATCATCTCTAGATTTGTACAAGGGAGTTATAAAGCATCAAGTAAATCAATAAATAACTCAATCTATGATGGTATCATTGGACATGAATTTATAGATCTATAACCATTAATGATTTATTTTATTTTTTAGACTTTAAGGGGTTTTGATATGTTTTTACAAATGTTATGTTCTATAAAAGTGATTGAAATGAAGAGCTATTTTAAGATATTAGACAAATGGCCTGAGAGAAGATTGAACATGTGACTCAGATTCCTGGTTCCATAATTTGAACAGGCATTTACAGCTTGAGGTAATGTCCATTCTTTTTTATTAATGCAGCCCAGTGAATAAAATAAAACTTTTTAATATCTTTAGGTTTTAAAATCAGAATGTAGATGATATTTGGAGAACTTATATATTACTTTGGAATGTTCATGAAAATACAAACAACAGGCTATTTTTATGTTGTTTTATTAACCATGAAGGGCTGATAGGTAGTTCTATATTGCTATGTCAGTTAATGGAGAAGAAATATTCATTTTACATGTTGCCATTGTGAAATACAGAAATAAACACAGACATTGTGTCCCTATAGAAGGTTTTTTCTATTCAGTTTTTCTCTAAGTAAACTTAGCTCTTTGAACATCCCATTTGTACAGAATCTTTTTTGCTGAGGCATCACAATCATTCACTCATTTTAAAATAACAATGTGACTGCTGAGTTGCTGATTCCCTTAGAATAATTATTATTCTTGTCCATTAAGGATTGATCCTACAGCCTGCTTTGAAATCCTAGGATTCAAGTATTTTGTTTTGTTTAATCTTATTTAAGTTTTTTATATAAATTCCAGTTAGTTAACATACAAGTGTTAAATTAGTTTCAGGAGTACAATATAGTAATTCAACAGTTCCATATACTCATCATGGCAAGGGCACTCCTTAATCCCCATCACTTGTTTAATCCATCCTGGCCCCCATAACAATCAGATGGTTGTTTTTCCCTTTGCTTGTTTGTTTCTTAAATTCCACATGGGAATGAAATCCTATGGTATTTGTCTTTCTCTGACTCTTTTCACTTAGCATGGTACTCTTTAGCTCCATCATGTCATAACAAATGGCAAGATTTCATTCTTTTTTATGGGTGAATAGTATGCCAGTGTGTGTGTGTGTGTGTGTGTGTGTGTGTGTGTGTGTGTGTGAATGTGTGTGTGTATACCTATACCTATATTTTTATCCATTATATAATCAATTGATGGATACTTGGGCTGCTTCCAAATCTTGGCTATTGTAGATAATGTTGCTGTAAACATAAAGATGCATGTATCCCCCTGAATTAGTGTTCCTATATTCTTTGGGTAAATACCTGGTACTGTAATTACTGGTTATATTTACAGCATTAATGTTGATAACAAAATGGTGTGAATTTATCAGGTTCTGCTTTTTGAGGCAATGATTCCTCCAGGAAATAAAAATGAGAAAGAAATAATTTTCAAAAAGCAGTTCATAACCCATTAAACCAGGATGTGATTCCCAACTGTAAGGAAATAATTGGTATGAGATAGATATGAGGGAATGTAGCACCATGGGAAGAGAAATGTCTGTCCTATATGCATCCCCTGCTTCCTTGCTGCATCAAAGTGCTTCTAGTCCTGTAAGAATGTGCACACTTCCTGGATTGGCTTCCAACAAAGATAATTATCAAGGATGGCTGATTACGTAGATGTATTGGGTATATGTGATTTAATGCATGCATTAGTACCTCTTTTTAAGACTTTTGCATAACTCTATGCTACTTTGCTGAATAGGTATAAGGTGGTTAAGGTTTGTTGTCCTCCTCTGAGATATTTTAATGCTACACATTGAGAATGATAACAAAGCTTTTAAAATGATGTTTTTGTTATTTTTTGAATAATTTGACATCTGTATTAATAGTAGGTACTCACAGAATGAGTACACATCTACATTAACCAGGAGCATTTTGTCAAATATGCAGATAATCTAACAGCTTTAATGAGGATATTTTTATATATATGTAGAAATTTGAAAGGCTCTAGAAATTAACCAATCTAAAGAATCTCAATTTAAAAATGAAAAAACTTGAATTTTTTTAAAAAAATATTTAACTAATGTGTACTTGATTGTTCTATTAGTCATCTCCCTATCATAATATATATGCAAATTCACATACATACTCACACATATGCAAACAAACTTTGAGAGGAGACAGGAAATATTTCCATTCTTAATCTCAAGAGATCTGTAATGTACTCTGTTATTGCATATAATCAATTTGAAATATATGTATTTTAATATATATTTATATATAAACATGATTTATATGTAATTATAAATATATATTCTAATATGTGGTATATATTCAAATGACGTACTAAATAATGCCTAGAAAATATTTTAATTGTTATAGTTTCAGAATGGCAATATACGATGTATGAATAAATGAATATGATAGAGAAATTACATTTCACTCTTAATATAGGTAGAATTTTCACAAGAAATTGAAAGTACTTCTCAATAACATGTTGAACAATAAATAAAATAATAAATTACTATGAAAATGTGTAAAATTCAAGTGACTTAAATGTCACAATTGCTTACTTTGGAATTCAGGTATTTTAATTGTCTTAAGCAAATAGTATTATAAAATATTGAATGAAATAAGAAAATCTTGTTTAAGGACCGAACTTTTAAAACTATTTTTTGAAACTATTTTGAAACTATTTTTTATTAGTCATATTTGTAGTTTCTCCTTTATATTTGCCTCAGGTTTATTCCTCTAACTTTAGCAGATTCTACCATTTAATATTTATATTCAGTGAAAGTACTATAGTTTTTGAAATTCTGCTAATTATTGTCAACAATTGCTCAAGTCTGATTTTATTGAGATTGTATACTGTTCCTCTATACATTTTTTCCTATAATATGAATGGAATCATTGCTGACTTTCTATGCATATAAAAATTGAATTTCTTCAAATAAATCTTATGTTTCTTTTGTGCCCACAGAGACATCTGGATACTCATCAGAAGTGTAAAAACCCCAACTACAAAGAAAAAAGAGAAAGAAATAATTATTATTTCTTATTCCTACGATAGATATAGCAAGTTATATTAGAAAAAAGTTATCATATTTAGCTTTTAAAATATTCTTAAATACTTAATACCTGTGTATCAACTTTCTTTACTCATATCAATTGCCTACCATAATATATGTTCAACTATTTTTATTGCATGGTTGAATAAACATAGAAAGTATATAGCAGAAGTCAAAGGAAATCCACTTTTTTTTTTAATTTCCCACTGCCACAAAGTATTTTAAAATAAGGAATTTTTAATCTCTCTGAATTTTTCAATAGTGTTTTTCTGTATGTATATAATATACATCTGCACACACACATGCATATGACAAATTGCATTAATCATGACTCAAAAATTTTATACAGTGGAACAAACAATGGATGAAGTGGATGTAATACATACTCTTTCCATTACATGCAGTTTATTTCAATTTAACTCTCTTATGTGTGTTAAAGTAGCCAACATTTACGATTACACACTCATGCTCCCTGACTTCCCTTTAGAGACATCATGGACACGTGAAGGACACAGCATGTACACATGTCTGTTTGTGTTCATGTAGAAGAGAGAGTTTCAAGTGAAGTGCATTATTACCACCACTTCTATTAACAAATCCTTGATGCTTAATAAGTATGTTTGGGCTACATTTTCTAGGTTGGATTAAGCCACAATTACCTAGAGAACATTGTTTCATTATATTTAAATACCGCTAAAAATATCCAAGGTAAAATAAACATCGAAGCACAAAATACTTTTGCAAAAATGCTAAACTTTAACACTATAGAAACTCATTCTCAGAAACCACTCTCCCAAAGGTGCATTTACTTAAATATCAAATAACCTAGGTCTTACCTGGCAGTGTTTGTGTCATGACTGTGAAACTAATCCATGATCCAATCTGTTAGATTAAAACATAAATCAATAAATACCTATGATTAATCTAGTATTTTTTTCATTTGTGATATTATATAGGTAATGTGATGGCTTAAAATACAGAACTGTAAGTGGAAATAAATTTCCCCAAAATAATACTTTTGTTGTTAAATGTGATAGTCATAATCCCATAAACAGCATCATATTCATAAAACAAAAGAAAGATATTGTTCCCAAAACTTTGATGATAAAAAAGGAATCCTGAAGCATCTTAAGATATTTTATATGAAGATTGTAAAGTCTTTTTTAAAAATAAATACATGAGAAAATACTCATTTTTTGCAAGGAAAACTGTGATTAAATGTTCCAGATTCCTATGTTTATAACTTGAATTGAAATAATGTATCATAATTTATATCCTGTACCAAATCTACAGATAAAACCCTGTGTATAGTCATACATATTAAATTTTAATATATGTAAATATATAAACATATGCATTTAGTATATCATAGAATAAAGTTTAAATATTTACATACGTAAATAGCATACCTCATAAGTGTAGTTAGGACATGAAACCAGGAAAAACATCCATGTGAAGGGGTTATAATTTGGACTTGGAAAACAGGCATTAATTCCTTTTAGAAAGAAGAGTGTAATATCAATGATGTTACATATTGCAAATTTAATCATATATGTCTTATATAATTATAAATTTCCTAGAATAACTTATTCTACATAAAATGTCATCATGTATTTATAGAAACCTATTTCCCAAATTACTCAGAAGAATCCCAGTTTCAAATGTTATGACCTTTTGACTCAAACAGAATACCTGTCATTTTCTATGTCTATAGCTATGTTGCTATAAAATTAAAGAATACACCATGATAATAAGTTATTTAAAATTCAATATATAAATGTTATTTTGCATACTAGATGCAGCTGAATTGCATAGTGAAATCAGTAAATGTTCTTTAACAATTCCATGCCTTTTCTCTTTTAGTGTCAAAGAAGATGTTTTTGGTTGAGATTACTAAAAACTTCAAACTTCCCTTTCTATTTAATTAGTGAAAATCCAAAAGGAATTTTATAAGGATGTCATTTATATTAGGAAAGTGTGAAAATCTCTCATAAGAGGATTACAGTGAATATCAGCATAGTTAAGATTCAGAAATACTACATAAATTATTTCTTCTCAGCAATCAGAATTGTTATTTACAGTTTTCATTATACTAAGCATTTTGTCACTTGATTTTTGTGAATTTTTTGCCTTTTAACTTCTTTCAAGAAATATTTTAGATAACAAATTTATAATGATTTCAAGTTGAACTTTGAGCAGTGACATTTGTTAAATTAAACATGAATTATAAAATTACCATTTATTCTCCATAGCAAGTTTAATCAGATAACACATCAACTACTCTCTTTTAGTTATAATTCTAAAGTCATAATGAAATGTCAGTATGTTGCTTTCAGAATTGAAACTGTTGTTAAAATATCAAAGTAAGAATATATTAGGTACTTTGCATTTTTCATGTACTGTTCATTTTAAGATAAAGATAAATACATATACCATTTAATATTACAGATTTTCTTGATAATGTACATGCAAGTGCCTTTGTGTAGCATCCATATATTTGTCAGAAGAAAGGTGATTGAGGCACCTACTATCCATGCTATAAAAACTGAATTTCAGAGGTGGAAGATGCACAAAAGATAATCTGGGTTAAACCTACTTTATAACTGTTCAGCTTCTAGTGGTAGTGGAAATGTTCAGGGATCTACAAATACACATTTTTTTCTAGTTTGTAGATTTAATAATCAATATGTCTTGGGATCCAGAAAAACATATAGATAGATGATAGATGATAGATGGATAGATGATAGATAATAGCTGGATAGATAGACAGATGATGGCTAGATAGATAGATGATAGATAGGTGATAGATAATAGATGATAGATAGATGATAGATGATAGATAGATAGATGATAGATAGATGATAGAGGTAGATAGATACTATCTTGTGTATCTATTTACTGTTAATTTTATGATGTAAGTCTAGATGTTACTAATTTAATACTTACATTCCCATGAAATGTTTTTTTCAATCTATAGTTACTATTTATAATAGAGTTTCTATTAAATAAAAGCCCAAAGTTTTTGTTGTTGTTGTTGTTGGTTTGTTTTGCTTTGTTTTTACATTGCAATGCTGCACCTCCTCAGATTCTTCTTCAGGTATGAGTTTATTCTACAGCTTCAGGGATATAACTTCTGGCAGAAAACTTTAAACTCTCAGCCCTCTATGAAGATTTTTCTGGCTGAATGGATCAACTTTACCCAAGGTCACACTCATTCTATGGTGCAACCTTACTCTAATATTTGATCAATGTGGTAAATTAAGGACTCAACTCAGAATAACATTGATTGTTCACCCCAGCTGTATAATGCACCATACTTTCATCTGAAACTCTCCTTGAAATGGTTTGACTCTCAATTCCCTCCCCAAACATTACTTATTTTTTTTCCATTCATAAAATCACTCTTTAAGAGACCTCCTGAATGCTAATCTACACTTTAGCATCTGCGTCCCAGAAAACTGAACCAACAGTAGCTGCCACTAGGAATGGCCCAAAAAGAAAATAATGCAATGACATTTTAAAGTATAATTACGTACTGAAAAACCTGCAGAGTACTCCATCATTGATGGTAGGTCCCAAATGGATAGCTGCTAGTGTAAGAGTAGCTGTGCAAAGGTAAAGCCTTTTTACCAGGGGTGTGCTGGCATGCTATATTGGTGGAAAGGAAGCTTTATTTGGTCCAATGAAATTAAGTGGTGATTACTCTCAGTGCTCTTGATGAAGATAGCTAAAACTGAAATTGACAATTGGCAATTAAAATCCAGCTGTGAGAAAGCTAGAGCACCTCATCAGGGAGGCTCTAATCTACTGCAATGAGAGAAAGGGAGAAAAAGCTGAAGACCAGTTCAAGGACTTAGTAGTCCTTAGTAGTCAGGTTCCAAAGAAAAAAGATCTCCAATCCAAACTAGGTCTGCTAAGCCAAGATTGTTGTTCACAAAATCTTGTAATGTATAGATTCCCATGAACTCCCTGAACCTACAGAAGTTGTCCATTCCTCCCTATTAAAAGTTAGTACACCCCCTTGCTTAAAGGCAATACATATGCCACTATGTTGTAAGAAAATCCCTTCTAGGATCTTCTCCATGTCCTCTCTTAACTCCTATGCTATAGGCTAGGGTTACAATACCATATAACCTACCTGAGTTTGTTCTGGATCTGATAAGGGAACAACAACAACAACAACAACAACATCAACAACAAAAAGATCATGCTCCATAGAACCTAAAGAACCCAGATACCATGAACTAGCAAATTATGAGAGAATGCACATGTGATTGGATTCTGAGTGTGCTTGATAATAAAGGCAAAATATAAAATTGGACAAATGTAGGTTCATGATATTGACACTGTTTTCTGGGATATAGGAAATAATGTTCTACTAAAATGGTACAAACACATTAATACGCACCTGGAAGCATGAACAAAGTAATGGCACACAGTTAATGAGAAAGAAATGTTAGAATTCCATGGCAAGGAGGGAAAAAACACCAAATGGCTTGGAAAAGCAAGGATCCTACATTACTCTATATAAGGCTGAAAAAGGAAGACCTCCTTCCATGGAAGAAATTTTTTTTCTCATGTTCCATATTCCCATGTTCTTTCCTATGTTCATAGAACTTAGAGGTATACCACTTCCCAAAGCTATAAGGAATTTTTTAGTGAAAGGGGCACCACCAGCACTAAGATTAGTGTTGTCTTTCTGCAGTTTCAGGCTGACTATAAGTGATGTCATCTTAGAACTAGAATGGATGAATAGTTATTGAGATTTAAGGATCATTTCTTCCCCTTCTCCCAAATCAAAGGAATTTCTAATCACAGCACTTAGCTGTCATAAGCCAGAATGTGTAGTAAATTCAGAAGCTTGATCCACAAAGCATTATGGCTAGTTAAAATAATGAGACATTCCTAGAGACTAGCTAATGTTTACCCAACAGTATTATTTCTAAATTTAGGTAAAATAAGAGAGAAGCGGTCCAGGGATTTGGGGCTGACAATATAAAATTTGTTTCACAGTTTTTGGACTTTAACTAGTTGTAAGACACTAAACTCATTGATGAAGGAACAACCTAGGACTTCAGGAAAGAAGACCCTGCAACACTAAAACAAGTATCCATGAAAATTTTATCCTCTAGCTGAGGATCTAGGTAGGGGCATCTGGGTGGCTGGCTCAGTCAGTTAAACATCTCTTGATTTCAGCTCAGGTCGTGATCTCAGTGTTATGAGATTTAACCTCACGGTGCATGCAGTGTGCTTAAGATTCTCTCCTTCTCCCTCTGTCCTTCCCCCACCCTTAAAAAAATTGATGAGTATCTAGGTCATGCGAATAGGTAATCTCTGATACATTAAAATGCATGTTGAGAGTAAAAGGACTCTAGCAGTTTGTGGAGGAGAAAATTAGTGCAATCAGTTGTTTTACTAAGACCATGTACAGTGGTGTAGGCTGTGTACTCTCCTACTAGCATGTTTTTTAAATTTCCCGCCAGAAAGAGAGGCCTATTGGCATCCTGACAGGGCTGTTATCAGAAAGTATACAAATTGGATTTGTGGGAAAAAAAAGGAAGAGATTGTGATGATTTCTGTGATATACGGCCAAGATCCCCAGTGGGTGATGGACTTCTTCCATAACTTCTGGGAGTGCTGGTAGCAGAAGGCTTTCAACTATCAGATCCTCAGAGAGCTTGGTTTTCACTAAAGAGAGCTGCCTTATCCTTCGTCATTCACATTTCCCAGAGAGATCCACACTTAAATTACCTTTTTTCTAGTCATTCTAACATAAGACAAGTCAGAAAGGTGATCCTAGCTTCAGATACCTCCATAGAATTGACTGAGGGCACCCTAGCGATGCATCAATTTCCCACTTAGCAAAATTCTCCTTCTTTCCTTTTCCATACTTCATAATAAACTTCTTCTAAGCTTATTTTATATCAGATTATGTCTACTGGGGAACACATTTTGTGACACCTTGTTTAAATGATAAATACTAAATGATCTCCCTATTCATAATTTATGACTACAGCACTTCTAAGAAAGAGATATTACTAAAATGTTCAATACATAACAGGGAATAAAAATTTAGGAGCAGTAGAAAATTGTCCAAAACCAACAAAAGAACTGATATTAAAAAAGAAAAAAAAGAGTTCAAGTAAGAAAAAAAGAACATACTGTATGCATAGAAATCTAGAATTCATGGTAAGAAAAGGAGGGTCTACCTTGAGAAATGGTCTGATACCTGATAGATCAGAACACTGGATATGAAGAACTGAAATAAGATAAAATGATTTGGAAGTAGTGAGACCAGAAGGTTTTCATCTTAGAAAGCACTGCTTCCATGGAAAGAAAAGTAGTATCAAAGAGCAATTCATGGGGAAGACATTGCTTGGAGGTTTAGCGGAGAAGGACAAGAAGGACACAGTTCTGGGAATTGTAGGATTTAAATCAAAAGACACAATAAAGAAACCCCCCCCCATCCCTTCCAGAACACAATTTAGGGACTCCACCTAAAGCAACCCATCTATAAAAAACATTTGCTATTTCTCTTTTGGGACAATCCATACACTTAAAAATGAACATAAGTTGATAGCCATTCATATAAGCTTTCTATGTCAATAAAACAGAAATTTTGTTTCCAAATGCTGATATAAATATGCCTCAAAAAAAAGAAAATTGAGAAATTTTAAGAGTACATGCATACACAGAAGCATTTGCAGATACCAGAGATTGTAACTATTAAGAATTCCAAAACTCAAAATAGCTATGGCAAAACAGAAAGGAAAAAAAAAAAGATGAAAGGTGATGGTACTCAAGAAAGAAATTGTAGAAAAAGAAAAAAAAGTCATTTCAGTAAAATAGACATTTCAATTTGCCTAAGAGTGGAATGTTCAATAGAATAGGGGATATTAGGGGCGCCTAGGTGGCTCAGTTGGTTAAGCGACTGCCTTCGGCTCAGGTCATGATCCCGGAGACCTGGAATCGAGCCCCGCATGGAGCTCCCTGCTCGGCAGGAAGCCTGCTTCTCCCTCTCTCGCTCCCCCTGCTTGTGTTCCCTCTCTAGCTGTATTTCTCTCTGTCAAATAAATAAATAAAATCTTAAAAAAAAAATATTAAGAAAAAAAAACTTTATAAAAAAAAAGAATAGGGGATATTAAGTAGATGAACAAAAACAGTCAAAAACAAACAAAAGCTAAAAATAAGAAATGATAGGAGCACCTGGGTAGCTCAGTAGGTTAAGCAACTACCTTGGCTCAGGTCATGATCCTGGAATCCAGGGATTGAGTCCTACCTCAGGCTCCCTGCTCGGTTTGGAGTCTGCTTCTCCCTCTGACCTCTCCCCTCTCATGCTCTCTCTCTCTCATTCTCTCTATCAAATAAATAAGTAAAATCTTAAAAAAGAAGAAATGATATATATTAACATATACATTATAACTTTTATATAATTTATACCTCTGACAAATTCTACAGTGCAACAAACAAAAATTTTAAACTATGAGAAAACTTTCCGAAACTAAAAAAAAAAAAAAAAAAGGGCATGAATTAATTACTGGAAGATTACATCACTATTTTACCTGAAATTATGGACCCTAAAACATATCTGGCAAAATTAATAGACTTAGTGGTAAAGAAAAAGTCTTTTGAGTCTCAAGGCAAAAGGACTGAATCAATTAACAAAGAAGAGAAGATTAGATTGGTGTCTGATTTCTCAAGAGTTACAAAAGAGCAAGATAAAAGGTGGAGTAAACGCTGAAAAAAAAAGTCTTTTTCTCAGGAAAATTCTAAAGTCATGTTTGGCTTCAGGAACATGATGATTTAAAATTTTCATTTTCAAATCATGATACCATAATCCAAATTGATGAAGAAATTTGAGCAAGGTAACATTATTAGAGTTCATAGTTAAGAATAAATTAGTGATATTCGTAATTTTGTCAATACTAGTACTTTTACAGGATTGTATTGTGTTCCTACACTAAAAACAAATCAGTCCATCAGAAGCTTTTCAGTTAGGCTTCAAATACATCCAAAGAGAATTCAGTAAATCTATGAATTTGGATCAGATAAAAATGGCATCCAATCACTTAATGAAATATAGGTTCTTTTTTTTAATTTTGGCTCTTATTTAATGCAAAAGCAGACAATAAACAACAACATTGGCATTAATCTGTTAATACTTTTCAGTAAGAGAAAGTACAAATATTTTCAAATCATATAGTGGTTATTATACATATATCTATGTATCTATATCTATCTATATATGGTCATCAATAGTCAAAAAACTGACTAATTACCACATATTATATAATGTAGTAATAAAACATGTTAACATGTTATGTATTAGAGCTGTTTTATATACTCAAAAATGTTCTAATATAACAATATTCTTTGTAATTCTATATATTATGTGAAAAATATTGTTTTAGAAAGTGTTTTACCAGCCTGCCAGAAAAGTACAAAGCAAGAAAATGTTAAGACATTCAGGTAGATGTTAAAACACACTTGAGGCAATGCACCTTTATATTTGCAACTAGACTGATAACAACATGAATTCCAAATGTTGATAATTGCAATTTAAAATTATAATTAAATTATGTACCATGCACAAAAAGCAGTATGAATCCATACCTATAATTAAACCTGAATGAGAGGATTGATTTACCAAGAATATATATATATATATAAACACTGTGAATTTTGTGAAATACTTTTAACTACTAAATTCAGAATGTCCTCCGAGATGTTGCTATTTCAGAGCTATTAAATTTGCCAAAGATCAGTTTTATTGGAAAAAAAGTTTAAGTCACTTGAAATACAGTGGGATTATATCAATTATTATGCAAATTAAATCAAGATTGAGAGTTAGAACTAAGAAATTAGAATTTAACACTGAATTTTGTACTGCCTTAATTCCTAATCATCTGTTTATTTTTCACATATTTAAGTGAGATTGTTGTTTGATGTGGAGGGCATGCATGTTTTAGAGAAACCATTATTGAAAATATGATTTAGTTCAAATATTTGAAAAATTTAGATACACAGGGACTAGAATTGAGACATATTGTCTTTAATGTTTCCACCTATTGCTTTAAAAATGGTTTACTAAAGGCTTTTAAAAATAATAAGCAACATTGTTTAGAGAAAATAAAGAGAAAAAGGGACTAACCTGTATGATTGGGATGAGCCAAGATTACATTGATGAAATGATTTCCAGCTTCACAAATCTGCAAAACATTTTAAACTTTTCAGTATGATCTATAAAAAAATTTTTTATAAAAAGATTTTATTTATTTATTTGACAGAGAGAAACACAGCTAGAGAGGGAACACAAGCAGGGGGAACAAGAGAGGGAGAATCAGGCTTCCTGCCGAGCAGGGAGCCCAATGTGGGGCTCGATCCCGGGTCTCTGGGATCATGACCTGAGCCGAAGGCAGTCGCTTAAACAACTGAGCCACCCAGGTGCCATCTAAAAATCTTTTAAAATCATATTCTTTTTTTAAAAGATTTTATTTATGTATTTGACAGAGAGAAAGATTACAAGCAGGCAGAGAGGCAGGCAGAGAGAGAGGAGGAAGCAGGATCCCTCCTGAGCCAAGAGCCCGACATGGGGCATGATCCCAGGACCCTGAGATCATGACCTGAGCTGAAGGCAGAGGCTCTAAACCCACTGAGCCACCCAGGCACCCTACAAATCATATTCTATAGGGGCTCCTGTGTGGCTTAGTCTGTTGGGTGGTTGCCCTTAACTCAGGTCATGTTCCCAGGATCCAGGGATCAAGCCAAGAGACAGGCTCCCCGCTCAGTGGGGAGTTTGCTTCTCCCTCTTCCCCTGCTGCTCCCCCTGCCTCTCCCACTGCTCCTTCTGTTTCTCAAATAAATATTTTTAATTAAAAATCATATTTTATAAATTTACTAATATTCATGTAGTGTACTAATTCCACATATTCAAGAGATATATTATTATTCTAACTGTAGGGAGAAGGAAACTTGTATCATAACAATGAAAGAAGCCATTTAGATATATATTGAATTAACATAATGAGTCACATTGAGTTAGAAACTTTGAAGATATTATTGATCCCTTTCAATAACTAGGTTCAAATTCCCTTGTTAAAAATCAGGTTGTGCTGAATATATGCTTTGTAGTTGTAAGTTTCCATGCCATGAAGAGACAGTCAGGTCAGGGAAGATATAGGTATGCATGTCCCAAATTGATAGGTACAGTAGCAGCCCTGCTACTGCAAGGGTGGTAGAGTGATGCCCAGTGATGCCACAGTTTAGAAAACTGAGTGTAAGCAGTCCTGTCCCACAAAGATACTTGCTGCTTGTCTGTCATCTGAGCCTTTGATTATGTATATTCCACTAGCCATCCCAGTCAATAGGCCATTATAAATCTTAAGTCTACTGCCAACATCAGGGGTGGGGTTAATAATGTTCCCAATTTGAAGACACCTGAGTGGTTAGTTGGTTGGGCATCTGCCTTCAGCTCAGTTCATGATCCTGGGGTTCGAGGTTCAAGTCCTGCATGGGGTTCCCTGCTCAGTGGGGAGTTTGCATTTCCCTCTACCTCTCCTTCCCCCACTTGTGATCTCTCTCTCTAATAAATAAATAAAATATTTAAAAAATGTTCCCAATTTGCATCATTTGTCCTCAAAGTTAGTATCCTTTCCTTTGTCATATATATGCCACATCTGATTAACACAGTGTATGTATTCAAAATTTAATACTTTGTTATTAATAACTGATTATTATCCAAAACCATTATTTTTTTATTTTGAATATTGTATTTATTACTTGACAGAGAGAGACACAGTGAGAGAGGAAACTCAAGAGGGGGAGTGGGAGAGGGAGAAGTAAGCTTCCTGCTGAGCAGGGAGACCCATGCAGGGCTCAATCCCAGGACCCTGGGATCATGACCTGGGCCAAAGGCAGATGCTTAATGACTGAGCCACCCAGACACCCCCCCAAAGCTGTTACCATTTACAATCATACAAATTTCCACTATAATATAACCTATAAATTGGCATGTTTTTAACTCAGTGTCTTTAATGCTATTAATTTCTTAACATGTATCTGATTTTGTTCTTTTCAATAATTTCTGCATGTATTTCTTCACATATAATAGTTTTGTAATTGTAGAAGAGGTTCCTAGTTTCTTAAGTTATCATTAGGGATAAAAGCTTAATTTTGCATTTTCAGATAATAATTTTATATTTGAACTTATTATAGATGAATGTGGTTAAGAGTGTGAGCCGTTGTTGGATGAATTTGTACTCATATGCCTCATCTTTTACTTTGTAGAAATTACATGATCAAGACATCTGAAATTCCATTTCTTCACCTAAATGCTAATATTACTTTCTGTCTTATGATGGTTATTTTAGGATGATTAAATGAAATCAAGTGTCTGATATATGAATTACCCAATAAAACTATGATAATTTTAGTTCAGTGTCATCAATTAAAAATTTCTTCAGAGAATAACCCTACATTGAATAATCTTACTTCTCTAAATGTCTACATCACAAAATGATGATCCTATAAAACATGTAATTACTAAATTAATAATTTATCATATTTGTTTGGTCTTCTTATCTTTTTCTCCCCTTAAGTCAAATCTCATGTCATACTTATTTTTCATCACTCACAGTGCCAAATGAAAAATGGAATATATGATAAAAATACTTATTTTTAAAATACTAATTAATAAGCAAATTAATTTACCAAATCTTTGCAAATAAATTATATTTTAAAAACTATGGTTTTCTTCTTGTAAAACATATTCATTATTATCAATATTTAAACTCATTCAGTCAGCAAATTTTTTTTCTTTCCTACTTTTCACAACAAACTAAATATGAAAACATCAATCTTCTACACAAAGTATAGGCTATGGAAAAATGAGCATTTAGTCTTTAGTTAGACCACTAGCTGTAAACTAATGCCATAATTTATCACTAGGTGCCCCTACCCCATTGGCTCCCAAATAAAACATATAACATACTGAAAAAAGAAATATGAGAGAGGAGATAAAAGAGTGGTAAACAATCCAACTTTTACATCTTGCTATCTACTGAGGAAATACGCATCTATATACATTCTAGGGGTAGAGAGAAAGAAATCAATTTATCTATATGTTTAGAAACAGTTTATCATCAATTTAGCAAATCTGTAATAGATTTTAAAGAACAACTGTGACTATTTTCAGTTTTCACCTTAAACCCTGACTCTAAAGTTCTGAAGAATGAATGTGTCCACTATAGGTTAATTGACCTAGATAAAACTGGTTGATGTAATTTCCTCTTGGATCAGACCTGAGTAAGGTTAGAAAATTCAGTCTGTGCTATAAAACTATATAAGTATATGGTCCTATCACTGAAAAAAAATTCAAAATCACATTAACTGTGAAACACTGGAACATTTTCCAGCATGACTTACACATTTCTCCTGGGCTGATTCTTCATTAAATCAGCTATCTTCATTTGACACTTCATATGTAACACAGCAATTTCAAAAATAAAATTTGAGAAAGTTGCTATCATTATATTTGGTTTTTACATTACTTAAGTGTTAAATTATCTTATACAGTAAAACACACAGATGTGTAGAAGAAGCTCAACTTGCAGTGATCTACTCTTTAATAATTTCTCTAATGCTCTTTCTTGCAAGCTTCAGCAAGTGAACGTTCTCTACTTACATCAATGAAAATGATGTGTCTATAGAATAAAATTTAGGGGTGCCTGGGTGGCTTGATTAAGTGTCTGCCTTTGGCTCAGGTCATGATCTCAGGATCCTGGGACTGAGTCCTGCATCCAGCTCCCTACTCAGTGAGGAGTCTGCTTCTCCCTCCCCCTCTGCTCCTATCCCTGCTCTTGCTCTCTCTCTATCCTGCACTCTCTCTCTCTTAAATAAATGAAATCTTTAAAAACAAAATAAAATCTAAGCACTCTAATACAAAATTTGTAACCATCAAATAGGCTCTGTCATTTTGTCTAGTAAAATTCTTTTGGTTTCCACAATAAAAATAAGTAGACTTTATTCTGAGATCTAATAATATTTTTATAGGAATGAAAATGATCTATATTATCTCTGCATATATCTGCTCTCTCCAAAGATTTTTCTTATCATTATTATTAATTATTGGCAGATGTAAGTTTATAGTTTGAGCAATGTAATGACCATCTTGCTAATATAATTTAAATATTGAATATAATAAAATGTTTCTAATATTGATAATCAGGTTTGTTTTGAATTTCAACTATTTTAATTTTCTCTTTCTAATGATTATTATTATGTCATGTCTTATTATTCATCTTATCTCAATATTTCAGGAATAAGGAAAATCTTGGGTCACTATATAGTTACGGAAAGTTTTATCATGATATGTATCAACTATTATAATCTTGAAAAGTTAGTCTCTAAAGGTTAAACACATTATATAGACATGCTACTTGATAATATAGGCCAATATTACATTCTTAGAATCATAAGTTTTATAACTTATGATAACATATCACTATGATAATATTATAAAATTTATTCTAATTACAAATCTCAAATTTAATTAGGAAGCATATTTATATACATTTCAATAAAAAGAAGATAACATGCATTGTGTTTCAAAATAAATATGTGCTTTGTTAATTATAGGTTTATCTGAAAATATATATACTAACCAACAGTTTTTTCATAAAGACTTTTTTAGATCAGGTTACAGAAAATCAACAGGGGAAGTTCCCAAGATTTTTCATATATATCCTGCTCCTAAACATGCATATTTTCTCCCATCATCCATGTCCTCCACCAGAATGGTACATTTGTCACACTAATGAACCTACAGTGACAGATTATAATCGCCCAAAGTTCACAGTTTACATTAGAGTTCACTCTTAGTGTTGTACATTCTGAATTTGAACAAATGTATAAGGCCACATATCCATCGTTAAGGTATCATACAGAGTATTTTCAATGTCCTAAAAATCCTCTGTTCTCTTCTTGTTCTTTATTCTCTCCCCAATCATGCCAGCCTCTGATCTTGTTACTGGTTCCACAGTTTTTTTTTTTTTTTTTTCCAGAGATGTCATATAGTTGGAATTATATAGTATTTAGACTTTTCAGAAGAACTTTTTTTACTGAGTAATATTCTTTTAAGCTTTCCCCATGTCTTCTCATGACTTGATAGCTCATGACGTTTTAGCACTGAGTAATATTCCATTTTCTTTATGTATCATAATTTATCAATTTACCTACTTTGGACATCTTAGTTGCTTCCAAGTCTTGGCGATTATGAGTAAAACTGTTGTAAAAACATCCATTTGAAAAAAAAAATCCATTTGTAGGGTTCTGTGTAGATATAACTTTGTAATTCCTTTAGGTAAATACCCAGGAGCATAACTGCTGGATAATATGGTAAAAGTGTATTTAGGTTTGTAAGAAACTGCCAAACTGTTTTTGCATTCCCACAGTAATGAATGAGAGTTCCTGCTATTCTACATCCTTATCTTCATTTGGTGTTCTCAGTGTTCTAGATTCTTGGCCATATTAATAGGTTTGTAGTGCTATCTCGTTTCAATTTGCATTTCCCCAATAGGATATGGTTTGGAACATCTTTTCATAAGTTTATTTGCTAACTGTATATCTTTGCTGATAAGGTGTTAGTTAAGGTTTTCTGTCCATTTTTTAGTTGAGGTGTTTGCTTTCTTATTCTTGCATTTTAAGAATCCATTATATATTTCTGATAATGATATTTTATCAAATGTATCTTATGCATATATTTTTTCCTAGTCTATGCTTTTCTTTCTCATTCTGTTGATATCGTTCCTTGCAGACCAGAAGTTTTTAAGATGAATGAAATCCAGGTTATCAATTATATCCTCCATGGATTATTCTTTAGTGTTTTATCTTTTTTTAAAATTTTTGTTGTTGTTTAGTGTTTTTTTATTTTATTTTTTTATTGTTACTTAAATTTTTTTTTCCAGTGTTCCAAGATTCATTCCCTATTCCCCACACCCAGTGCTCCACGCTTTAGGTGTCCCCAGTACCCACCACCAGTCTCTCCCATCCTTCCACCCCCCTCCCTCCAAGTCCCTCAGTTAGTTTCTGTGTTCAAAGCCTCTGTTGTTTCGTTTCTTTCCCTGGATTACCCTAGTTCCCATTTACTTTCCTTCTCCCACTGTCCTCCAGGTTACCCCTCATGCACCGCAAATAAGTGAAACCATGCGATACTTGACTTTCTCTTCTTGGCTTATTTCACTCAGCATAATCTCTTCCAGTCCAGTCCATGTTGTTATAAAAGTTGGATATTCGCCCTTTCTGATGGAGGCATAGTATGCCATTGTATATATGTACCACATCTTCTTTATCCATTCATCTGTTGATGGGAATCTTGGCTCTTTCCACAGTTTGGCAATGGTGGCCATTGCTGCGATGAACATTGGTGTACATATGGCCCTTCTTTTCACTACATCTGTATCTTTGGGGGTAAATGCCCAGTAGTGCAATTGCAGGGTCATAGGGTAGCTCTATTTTCAATTTTTTAAAGAATCTCCACATCGTTTTCCAAAGCAGCTGCACCAGTTTACATTCCCACCAACAGTGTATAAGAGGGTTCCCCTTTCTCTGCAGCCTCTCCAACACTTGTTGTTTCCTGACTTGTTAATTTTGGCCATTCTGACTGGTGTAAGGTGGTATCTCATTGTGGTTTTGATTTGAATTTCCCTGATAGCTAGTGACGCTGAACATTTTTTCATGTGTCTGTTAGCCGTTTGTATATCTTCTATGGAGAAGTCCCTCTTCATGTCTCTTGTCCATTTTTTGATGTACTCATCTTCTTTTTGGGTGTTGAGTTTGAGTAGTTCTTTATAGATCTTGGATACCAGCCCTTTGTCTGTAGTGTCATTTGCGAATATCTTCTCCCATTCTGTGGGTTGCCTCTTTGTTTTGTTGATTGTTTCCTTTGCTGTACAGAAGCTTTTTATTTTGATGAAGTCCCAGAAGTTCATTTTTGCTTTTGTTTCCTTTGCCTTTGGAGAAGTGTCTTGAAAGAAGTTGCTGTGGCCGATGTCAAAGAGGTTACTGCCTATGTTCTCTTCCAGGATTTTGATGGATTCCTGCCTCATGTTGAGGTCTTTCATCCATTTCAAGTTTGCCTTTGTGTGTGGTCTAGTTTCATTCTTCTATATGTAGCTGTCCAATTTTCCCAGCACCATTTATTGAAGAGACTGTCTTTTTTCCACTGGATATTTTTTCCTGCTTTGTCAAAGATGATTTGACCATAGATTTGTGGGTCCATATGTGGGCTCTCCACTCTGTTCCATTGGTCTATTTCTCTGTTTTTGTGCCAGTACCATGCTGTCT